>CM031236.1:699920686-699975710 GCA_018340775.1 Taxus wallichiana var. yunnanensis | reverse complement strand
GACATGCTTCGTTTCAGTTACATGTTGCTCGATCTCCTTCCTATATTAGTTTTGCTGGAATTAGCTCTTTGAAGATGTGTTATCTCTACGAGATGTGTTCTTGCTCATCAAATTTCTTGGTACTTCCAAGTTCCAAACTAAGTTCCAACATTTAGAATAAGGTTGTTTTGGGTTAAAAAGGGAGTAACTCGATTTTAAGGCCTGTCATGTAACCGATGATGGTTAGGGGTAACCGACGCCAGAAAGGTGGGATTTCCTAGGTTTACTAAACTAGGAGATCCTCCGCTCTCCTTGGATCTCAGAAGGTTATCCTATGGATTATACTCGGAGCTTGCAGAGTACGCGGGAATGTGGCTCGAGGGAATGTAGGCATAGATTTTAGGGTTTGGGTAATTTTTAGTTAGTTATGGGAACTTGCTAAGAATTGGGTCTTAGGTTGAGTTAGCTTGAGTGAGGTTTCTAAGTGAAGAGTATATATGTAGATATTATTTAAATAAGATATTTAAATAATAAATATAGTGAGGGATAAAAGCATTAATTTAATTTAATTAAGTAAATTAATATTAAAGTGTAAGGTGAAGGACATGGCTAGGTAAATGCATTAATAAAGGGTGCTTATATGTGAAGGAAAAAAAAGGAGTGTGACCTAATTTTAGTGTATACTTTACTTTCTTCATGGTTTTTATTGTTTTCCTCTTCACACGTATATTTCCTTCTCTTACAACTACTTACTTTACCGCAAAAATTTCTAGCTATGGTTCGAGCTGCATAGTTAAAGTAATACCAATAAAGCAGATATTAGGACATATAATCTAGACAAAATCTTACATGAGAGCCTCTCCGATAAATGAGGGAGATTTATCTCATGATCGCCTAGGTTTTAAATTGCCAGCATACAAAATTCAGCTTCTAAAGTTTTGCTTTACGCTCATATGAGGCTTTGAACACAAAATTAAGAGTAGATCAAATATTTCTCTTTCAGCCTTCCCTTTTATATTATAAGCTCAACCTGATAGAACTTCCATTCATGTGGTCTAGCAGAGCTCAAGGAAGGATCAACCATTTTTTATAGATTGTAGGAGCAGTTTAATTTCAGTCATCCTCCTCAAGTTAGAAGCTCAGAGATCTAGTCTTTACCAAAGAAGAAGAGTGTGAAACTTCTCAAGATCCGTATCATGTTCAAGATAATCCGAAAAGTTGGAATTATTCACCAAAGTATATTCCTCAAAGAAGACGCACTTCGTTCATCATGATGCAAGTAATCAATCCACTCACCCACATCACCTATTCCATGGGTCGAATAGAACCTACGGACTCTAAATCTAACTCCTCTTATGCATGAGAGATTCACCTAAAGGGACAAAAAGAATTTTCCAAAATTCTTCGAGATGGGAAAGTAAAAAATCTAGATGACCACTTGGCTACATTTTTCATATCATGGAGTGGCTTGGCAGTTAAACATGAAGATGTATATATCGACCTTCATAGAGACCCCAGATGAGGTGCCTCTGAGTACTAGGTGATCTCTTCATATGTAATTTAGGAATTATTTTTAATTATTATCTAAATAATAAGCTGGAGTGGAGTTCTTGGGACTATTATTTCATTTGAACGTGATAGGACGATTGTGTCCAATCTGCACCCGTGTGCAAAATTGGATAACAGCCACCCTCTAGTCAAGCATTTTCTCTTCTTATCCGGGGATTTCCTTTTCTTCTTTAGCACAAAGGCCAAATATGGCTCCCAGACTTGAAAAAATGAGATATTTGGGCAGTATTTGGACAAACTTCCTCTAGAGTCAAATTCTCAAGTGCTATCTTGTAATTGTGCATGCCCTTTTGAATGTAGTTAGCAACTCAATTACATGGCGTTACAACGATAGATAGAGGAGGTAAATCATGGCTAGAGATGCATCATAGAATAAGATAATTTCCTGAGTTGTAAAGTTCTATTCTTTTGTTCTACTACTAGCCATTCACTGTTGTGGAGTATGAGCAAATAAAATGTCAGAGATGAATAATGCCTTGAATGGCCCCAGGATTTAGACAACACATCATTCTTTGACTCTTTCCATTATTAAGTGTGAACAAATAATTATGTAATTTAGAAGATTATTTGGTTGACCAAAGCCTTAAATAATTTGGAGGAAGCTGTCCCTTAAACCTCACTTTTGTATTTGAATGAAGACTAAACCTCAAGTAAGCCTTGAGAAATTATTAATAAAGCCAGAAAGAACGCGTGACTTAGCTCCAGTGAAAATAAGGGTAGGAAAAACATCCAAGTCATTACATGTACTTAAGCTACAAGTGGCGAAGAACATTCTCTTGGAGAAGATTCTTAGAAGATGGATCATCGGTCATACATATTTCCCTATTTGCACAACCAAAGAAAATTCACCAAGCTAAGACATTAGCTGATAAAATCTAGGAGCAACCATCTGCCATACCATAGTGTCTTAACCCCTTCAAATATATGATAAGAATGTGAGTTCTTCTCAACAAATGCAAAGTCTCTTAGGCATTCGAATGTATACCTTCCTTCGACGAATCTGATCATGTCAAGAAAACCAGGATTCAAAATCCTATAGAAGATGAATAACACATGAGAAACCCTCTTTCCTATGCACAGAAGTTAGTCTTGTTCGAATAGAGTACAATCACTAGGACTATCCAATATATCAAAGGCCTTTCTCTTGAAACCCAAGTGTTTCAAGGGGTTAGGGTTAGTTCCAGGAATACATGTTGCTTCTAGTCCTTGGGATTAGGTGTGCGAAACAAAGATACAAGTCAGTGGTTAGGAGGAATACTTGTTATACACAAAGAATCGAGAAACGACTGATTGTGAAAGAGCTCTTTTTTATGTCAGGAAGGACTCAATTGTAAATAAAGTCAAGACCATCACATGATTTTAGTTAGACAATAAGTGAGGGAACCGCCTTGGGCCTTGTGAAATAGCTAGAACTTCCTTTTCGAAGCGTGTCAGGCTTTCCTTTTAATATAAATTATTGCAAATGATAATAAAGAAGCTATCATGAAATCACATTTAGGTACCTCATTACTAAAAGCAATGAGTAGACTAAACTACCCATTATAAAACATCATTTTGTTTGTTTGGTCACGAGTTATTGATATGCTGCACTGCATCGGGTTATAGGATAGACCAAAGCCAAATGAGAGGTCATAGAGATACATAGGTGAAAGGTTGGTTTTGGTATAAGTCACAGTGACTGATGCCTGTCAATGGATAACCGCCCGTGATAAAACTGCTACCGTAGGGATAACCGATATCGGTAGAAACAGGCAAAGTGATTCAGGAGCTTTTGGCAGAGGTTGATTATAGGATGGTTATGGGGTTTTTAAGGTTTGTAGATGGTTAGGGAATAGTAAGGAAATGGAGAAGACTCGTGAGAGTGAGAAATTTGTCTTCTCGGGGAAATATAGGATGGATGAATGAAGGTTAGGTAGGAAAGTAGTGTCTGTCGGGTGTTAGATCCAGGGGTGAGTTTATAATTACTATCAATCAAAAGTTCACTTAAGGGAGCTCTAGAAGCATACAAGATACTACTTACTATTTTCCGACGAGGATACAGTCCAAGGAATGCAATAACAAAGGCAAAGCTCTGTGGGATGATCCGAGCAATCGAAAGTGAGATGATGAAGCTATCCTCGACTCTCCCAATGCTCTGGATGAGTGTGACAAAGTTGATCTCATTGATCGTCATTACGCCTTAGACACAATGCTCTTCTTTCTTACAAACTCTTTTCTCCTTCTCACTTGTCTCTCCTTGCATAAATGGATTCGGATCATTACATTTTGTTGAGTAGTCATTTACAGGGAACCGATGGCGGTCATGTTCATAACCGTGGTCTTGTGAGTAGGACCGATGTTGGTTAAGTCAAAGTTGGCTATTTTTACTAAAAATAGCCAACTTTCCTCCTTTCTCCCGAGGTCACGCCTGGGGCTTGGTCAAGTCATTATTAGGCTCATTTTGATGCGGTGAGGGGTGATGAGTTATGGGTGTGGTCCTGACCAAGTCATAGGTCTTAATTAGGTTAGTTTAGGTTAGGGCTAGGTCATGACAGTGAGGTGTATGCGAGGTGAGGTGGCAGGGTTGGGAGATGTGGATTTATTAATTATAAGGTAATTAATAAATAATTAAGTGTGTAAGGGTTTAGGTGGTGAAGTAGGGTTAGGTTGGCGGGACGAGATACGGGTAGGCAAGGTGTCGTAAGACCCAAATTTGGTGTCTACAATTATTCCTTCTTGAAGTAGATGCACTGCAAATGTGTGTAACCAAGGCAATACAATGTATAAAAGTGGTTGCACCTAATTAAGGGTATAGGTAATCCAAACAAGGCTGATATAATCCTAGATTGAGGTGACAGGGAAGTATCGGGGGATAGGGTTGATAAAGGGTACCAAATGATTAGGCATGTTCCTTCGGCAAGTAAAGATGGTGGGGTAAGTTGAGCCGAGCATAAACGCCGCCGCTCCTAGGTGATCAGGTACAAGCTTTGAAGAGCTAATCAATTCAAAGTAAGTCATGCTAAAAGGTCGAATAGTTGAGCTTGATCGAAGGATTGAATAATCCGTGTGGTATCCAAGGCATGAAGTACAATTAGGGATCATAATTTGCGTAAGCCTACTGAGAATGTTTAGGCATGTTGCGAGATCAAATGGTGGGTTTGGTTGAGATGCGCCACGGTCGGGTCTAGGAAAAGTTGGTTGGCCGTGATCTCGAGCCGGTCGAAGTATCCTTGTCATGGTAAAACATGTTAACAAGGTGAGCTCGCCCAGAACAAACAAGCGACATCGCATTGGCCGATCAGAAGCCTTGGGTCGGGCCGATTGACGATGATTGGCCCTGCTCAAGGGCTAATTGGGGGCTGAGCTTGGCGTCGGGTTGGCTAAGCCGATTGATTTGCCACGCCTCGGGTCGGGCCAATGGTCAAGTCGCGGCCTTGGTCGGGCCGATTAGTGATGTGGCCTTAGGCCCGCCGATTAAAGGGCGTCAGGCCTTGGTCCGCCGATTGGTTGGTTGCGCGCCTTCGGGTTGGGCCAATTGATTGATTGCGCCTTGGGTTGACCGATTAGGTGGTCAGGCCTTGGGTCGGGCCGATTGGTTGGGTGTGGCGTGACTCGGGGTTGGTTGGTTGCGGCCGAGTCGAGACCGATTGGTGGTTCAGCAGAGGCCTTGGGTCGGGCCGAGTTAGCCGTCAGGCCTCTTGGAGTGGATCTGGGTCCAATGAATTCAAAATAAGGCTATTTAGCAAAGGCGTGGTGTGGCGATGTGGTGAGAAATAGAGTTTGGTGAGAAGGGCGGGTTAGGGTAAACTAGGTAACCAATATCGGTTAGTGGTGACCTAAGATCGGTTAGGAGACCGATATCGGTTTTCTAGGGAGTGCCCTAACCGATATCGGTTATAGGTCAAAACCTATCAAAAGAAAAAATACGGCATGTCATTTTCACATAGTGAATTTTGAGTGCCAACCCTTTTCTTGTCTCGAAGTTTTTTAATTGATCGGGGTTGAGCATTCGGGGCTGAGCCGGGTACTAGCTGAGTGGGGGAGTGAGTTATTGGTAGGGCCCAGATCAGGAGGCAGAGTTTTATTGGTTGAGGACCCGGTTGAGGAGATTTGGAGCTATGGACATACTGGAGGAGCACGTGAGGTGCCGAGGAGCTAGACCACCACCACCTATCCCACCACGACGACGGCATAACATACCTTAGGCTCTAAATCCCCATTTGTGTGAAGTCGATGAATTTAGCTAGATGTGGGTTTGGGGTAGAATCCAAAATTTGATAAAATAATGAATAAATGAAGGTAAATCATAAAATGGAGTGGGTAGATATGTTAGGTAGGCCAAAATGGCAGGTGGGTAAGTTTTTAGGCAATTGTGCTAGGTAGATGGTTAAAAATAGGAAAAAAGGGATTTTGGGGTCATATTTTTGTCTAGCCCAAATCCCACAAGGACCGACGCCGGTCAATAGGTGACGTTGGCATCGGTCACAACGTGGAAATTTGTGTAGAATAGTTATTATAGAGACCGGCGTTGGCCATGTGTCGACGACGCTCAACGCGCATAAAAGTCGGTATGTACAAGTTGGTGGGGGACCTAACGATAGGAGCCGAGGGTGACCTGACCGGCCACCATGGGCAGGAGGAAAGGGGAAATTATTTTTAGGTGTTGGTTTGTCAGAGGGTAGGATAGATTTGTGGGGTGAAGGGGGAGAAGGTAGAGTTCTAGAAAGGTTATCGGGGGTGGGGGTAATCTAGTGGGTGGGGCCGCTTAAGGTAGAATAGGTTATGGATCGTGTATGAATTAGGAGGGGTTAAATTGGTCGAGGTATGGTTATAGGCAAGAGTAGAGCGGTGGAGTATAAGTGGGCCAAATGTTGGTAGGGTGTGGATAGGTAAAGGGATATCAGTAGAGTTTTTGTTGGGTGGGGTTATTGATGCTGAGGGAGATGAGGTGTTTTAGGTCTGATCGAGTGGGTGGGTAGGATATTTAAAGAAGGATCATAAGAAGTGAGAGGAATTTATAGATGTATAGGGTAAGATAGGTGGGTGTAGATGTGCTTATAGAGTCGTGGTGTGATTGGGTGGGTGAGTGAGTATAGGGGGTTAAGAGGTTGTAGTTGTTTTGTAAAGGGTAGGCCTGATGGAGTGGGTTTTTTTGCAAAGGCACGCAGAGAATTGATGCAGGATCGGATGCCGCCGCTACTAGGGTAAATGTGGCCACGTGTGACTTGCAGCTGCAAGGGCAATACATGCGGAGGTTGGACTTGGCGAGGAGTCTAGAGGTATAGAGGCTGACTGGATAGGGACCATATCCCAATGGTTGCCCTCATCGAGCTGTGATGGGATCCGGCAACCAATGTCTTCCATCTCCCTACTCGGAGAGATGACAAAGAATGCTAGAGGATGTGTATCGCATCCCAGACCGCCAATCATAGGTGAGGCGGTGTTCCTGTGGATGCTTCGAGACAACGATGGATAAGCATCCTACAAGTATTTAGGGATGCAACCCTATTGATTACGTGTACTCATAGAAGAAGATTTTGAGCATCTGCTATGGCGATATGTATCACTGGCTATATCGACGTGCAGGAGACATGACTTGCCATGTTTGATGATGATCGATCACTCGCTTCGCCCTCCCCGACTCAGAGGAGGCCGCTTCCCATGGATCTCATGGGAGTGTTACATGAGATGGTGGAGGAGCACACCTAGCTAGGCACATGGGCACCGGTGTATCTCAAGTGCAGCTATACAGAGAGCTCGGGGCTATCGCCGTATGAGTGCAATTCAAGATATGTTCGACATTCTTGTTACACTATTGGGCCTACTTGTTATATCGTGTCTTTACGATCAAAGTAGGGTTTTTGCCCACAAAGCTAGTGGCCATGCAAGCGCTTATAGGTATGGGTTTCATAGGTGGTTGGGGGTCGTGGGCCACCACGAGAAGTTATCGCAAGGTAAGATGTCACTTATTACTGGTGCATATGTTAGAGGGCCTGACGGCATTAGATATTATATGGAGGCCATGCAAGAGGCCATCAAACCCGTGGAGGAGCCAGAGCACACTACAATGGATCCAAGATATCTCCTCGGATAGCTGGACAGAGACCCGGGAGTATGAGTGATTCCCCTAGAGAGGGTACGATGAAGTGATTGGGCCTACCTATGGCAGATGAGCCACCTCCCTTCCACAAGATCGGGAGGGAGGATGTAGAGGCACCACTACCTCTACCACAACCTATGGACCCGGCCTGGGTAGTAGAGAGACTCGCCGATGATACAAGTGGACGCACCGGAGTGATAGGTTCTTTTGGTTTGGTGGGAAGAGGCGAGGGCAGCCATGAGAGCACAGCCCTGACATGCGATTTGGCAAATTGCTATATGCGAGAGGACCATCTCTGGGTCAAAGTGTGATTATAGGGCAGCTTCATGCTACCACAGGTATGAATCAGATCGGAGTGCTACGAGGGTATTTGGCCCAGTGCACGAGGAAACAGTGCACAGCACAGCACAGCATTCTCAGTCCAGATCCTATTCGCTCAAGACAAGCACAGTCCCTATTCAGTTCCGATGGCAGCTCCACCGCCACCACAGGTACAGGCGTAGGGTCAGGTGTACGAGGCAAGGGGCCCACTTATATTAAGAGCTGGGGGACCAGCCCCACCAGCCATGGTGGCACGGGCCCGATATATGGAGGCGAGAGCAGAGGCCCACTATTATCAGGACGTACTAGATGGTACCGGTGCCGAGTATCAGCCATATGCGGCTCACGAGAGCCGAGACTTCCTGGAGTCACAGGTCACAGGGGGCTGACAACCATACCGTGGGTCAATTGATAAGTAGGAGGAGAGATCCGGAGACAGAGGCCACCGAGGGACGGGCCGAGGGAGGGGGAGAGAGCTGAGTCACTCTAGAGCGGAGATGGGTTTTGTGGATTTGATAGAGGATTTTTTGATAGAGACACCAATCAGTGAACCGAGTGTGTATATAGAGGCCCGCACGTGCCTCACAGGATTTATCATGTGTATGTATTTTTGTTGTATATACGTAACTCGTGAGCCTTAGAGTACTTTTGTATAGTTGATACCGGCCCGTGATCCGAGTAGGTATATTTTGACATGAGAGACCGGCAAATGAGCCGAGTCGAGATTTTGATAAGAGACAAAGTAGCTGCGTGCTTAACTTTGTATGTTTTGGATTATAGAGCTCTTATGCGTGTGGCAATTTGTATATGGTGACATTGATTTGAGGATATATATAGATGATGAGTTTGATCCACATGGTGTGTATAATGTTTGATTTGATACATATATTATAATGTTGTATGTGTTTTGTTGATGGTATTGGAATTTGATGTATATAGATGATGTTGATGATGTTTTGATGATATGCATATGTTTTGAAATGTTGATTTTTATTATGATGATGGATGTTGATATGATGTTTATGTTATGGAAAAGAGGTGTGAAGCTCACAAAAAATTCAAAAAAAAAAGAAAAGGATGAGGTTTAAGCAAGAGGAGACAAATGACCGATATCGTTAGATAACCGATGTCGGTCACAACTCGACGAGATACCTGGTTAGCTAACCAATATTGGTTACTCTTAAAATGAGCTTTTCTAAAAATAGAAAATCTTGGGAGGCAACTGAAATCTTATTTTTAGAGTCATGTAACATGTTAAATACGAGGATGTAAGGCTGTTGACGTCGATACATGTAATTTTATGGGAGAATTGAGTGATAAGGAGGAAAGAGATAGGTAAAGTGATCATGGGCTTGGATTAAGAAGGCGTAAAGGCAAGTAATAGTGAAGAGGGTGGTGAACATGGCTGAACAAGGAGAAGCATCCAGTGGCGAGAGAGGAGAGGGAAGATAGGTTCCACCTCAAACCTGCTTTGCATCCTGAGAGGTATAATTTTTGGTTGGAATTAAATTTTTGCATGTGTATGAATAGGATGTGGGAAGGTAAATGGGTAGATATGAAAATAAAGGTGATAGCAAAGGGTTTGGGATGGGGTGAGTGTTATGGGGTAGGTAATCGTGGTTTTGAATATGTTTTTTTAGGTATGAGAGGCACAAATAAGGAAATAAGTTAGCATAGGTGGTGTTTTTGAGTAGGGTAGATGGAATTGATAGTGACCGATATCATTTAGGAATAACTTGGCATCGGGGTATATTATAACATAATCGATACTTACCCATCGTGTAAAGTGTGGATTGTGATAAAAACACTTGGGAATTTATTTGTTGATTTGTTGTTTGTTGGTTTGATGTGTGCACTGCATGTTTGCGGGGTTGAGGATGAATGATAGAATGGTGCCACTTTGTTGTCATGAAGTCCAGAAGATGTAACACCAAATGAGTGGGCATTAATAAACCGTGTGGGGTTAAGGGAATCCGCTTATTATTCACAAATCACATGCAATCATACTATGTCATGTGTGCTTGATTGAGAGATGGAATCCTCGAAAAGAATACCTTCTATCTCGCCAAATGTGGGGAGATGATAAGTGGACGTTAGAAAGATGTGTTTCAAATTTTGAGACTTCCAATTACTCACCGATGGAAGACCAGTAGTATCGTGATGTGGCCTAATGCGGTGCGTGTAGCAATAATAACACAGATTTGGTCCAACCGCACGAGATTTGACACGTTGAGGTTTCACATTTACTTATGGTATAATGTTTGAAGCGGTACACCCCGAGGAAACAAGGTCGCCATGGTATTAATGATAGTGGTGGGGCATTATGCCTTAACTGCACGGAGAGCAAGACAGGGGAAGATTTCCAAAATCATTGATGTGTATTATTCAGAAATGATAGAAGGAGCGATACATTGGCATGGGTACTCCGCATATCCAAAAGTGGAGCTATACAGGGTTTATGGGCATGCGGCAGTGAAATCACAGACTACACCTGATTGTGTGTACTTATTACATTGTTGGGCTCTATGAGCACATTGTGTGTGCGTGACCCATGTGCCGACCCATCCAGCAAGAGAGATAGGATCGCAAAGGTTGAGATTCAGTGATGGGTCCAGAGTAGAGAAAGAGGTGAGATCCGAGACCGTGACAGATGACACCGAGTATTATAGGCAAAGATGTGGTAGATGGTGACAATCGGGCAGATATATGTCGGAGGCCTTACTGGGAATTATATGGCATGCCAATCATGAACATAAATGAAAGTGTAGACACCTATAATTACGCCCAAGCAATTTAAATACTTAAATTGTGCTAATTATCCCTTTCTCGCAAATCAACGACATATCATCAAAAGCACTCATTTTCCTCATATCATCATTAATTAATTACACTAAGCTAATTAATTAAGTTACCTATCCAACAAATACCCTAATTAACGACCTTCCATTAATAAATCACCCCTTCTACCTAGACTAATTAATTATTATTAATTAATTAGCTTTCCCTTCCATTTAACCAATAAATCAATATTTAATTGATTTAACCCCTTATAATAGCCTAAATCACACTAATATTCCTCTAATCGCTTCTATGCTTACACCTACCTATTAATTAGTCACCTTGATTAATTAAAATACCCCCAACTCCCATGACTTACTAAACATGTATTAAACCTTCTAAAGTAAGGTTACCTTTAATAAAGCAACCTTATCCATTCCTAATCATGTTTTACTTTTTATCCCACATTCATGAGAATGTGTTGAATCCTTTATCCTTCGGGCTATATAAAGAGCCCTCCACCTACCTTTTTACTTACACCTAAACTTTCTAAGAGAGTAAATGCAAAGCATATAAGCAAAAAGAGACTAAGAGCTTGCACTCTTGCCCTTTGAGAGTTCATCATCTCAAGAGTTAAGCTCTTTCTTAAAGTGCTTGGGTCATATGGAGGTGTCAAAAGGGTCTCAGAGACCAACTTTGATTAAATTTCATTCCTAGTGTTCTCGAGCATTAAGGACAACTATTTTGATAGCCATGGAGCTTACTTAGGTCCATTCATTTATTTGTTGTTAGAGAACAGAGGAGTTTAGATATTTAGCATTGTTAGTTTCAAAGTTTCAGATTGATGAATGCTAAAGATCTAACCCTTGTTTAATTCTTATCATGATGGTGTTTATGCTTTTGTTTTAGCTAAATCAGTAGAACTATTTTAGGTGGTAGTTCTTGCTTCATTTGATTTAGCATTAAGCAAAATTATACATGCACACATTTTGCACAGCCGACTGGGACTTACTCCATTGTCCTCGTGACTTAATTTCAAGTTTTTGTAGTTAAATTTTATTTTTTTACTAACCCTCTTTTACACATGCTGATCTAACTTGTTTTTTTTTAACATGTTTTGTTGAGTTTGCATGTGTTGGGTCTTCCTCAGTAGGTATGATGGGAGGTGAAGCTGTCAAAATTGGAATTGAGGGGAAAATTTCAAGATTTCTCCATGTTTTCATTTTTTAGAGCTTACTTTTTCAACATTCTACATGCTAAGCTTTTGTCAATTTCTTGAAGATTTTAAATTTTGAGCATGTAGGTTAGTGTTTGATAGTGCTGAGTCTTCTATTTACATATTAATGGTGGGTTGCTATCAAAATTTAATCTTGGTGAGAAAATTTCAAGATTTCATCATATTTTCATTTTTAAGCTTACTTTTTCAACATTTTACATGCTAGTTTTGTCAATTTCTTGAAAATTTTCAATTTGAGCATGTAGGTTAGTGTTTGATAGTGCATGAGTCTTCTATTTACATATTAATGTAGTGGGTTGCTGCCAAAATTTAATGTTGGTGAGAAAATTTCAAGATTTCATCATGTTTTCATTTTTAGAGCTTACTTTTTCATCATTCTACATGCTAGTTTTATTAATTTTGAAAATCTTAAATTCTTGAGCATGTATGTTAATGTTTGAAAGATTGAGTCTTCTATTTATATATTAATGTGATGGGTTGTTGTCAAAATTGAATCTTGGTTGAAAAATTTACCCATTTTGCATATTAAGGGACGCTTTTTTTGACATTTTTAAGTGCATGTCAAGTGCATATCCATGAGCATAAGAGCATATGCGTAACCCATCTTCCGAAGGCCATAACTTTTTCTCCCGATCCTCGAAATGACTCCATTTTTTTGCGTTGGAAAGGTATTGAAGTTAACTATACAATGAAAACATAAATTTGGGATTTAAACTTACAGAAGTTGTAGGTTTTTCTATTATTTTAAAACTGGTCATTTTCTAACATGTCTAATGTTTTTGATGAATGTCAGATTTCCATGCTTACTCGATTTAGATCAAAGCTGTGTATGCTCTTTTCTTGAATATTTTGGTGATCTTGAGAATCAAAAACAACTTTGATCTATATCTTTTAACATTGGGATTAAACTTGGAAATTTAATTATTCATTTTGCTTAAGGAATGAACCTTTTACAAAGCATTTTTCAACGGTCCTTTGATTTCAAGTTTTCCATTTCTATATAGTTGGGCTAAAGTTTGTGTATGCTCTTCTATTGCACCTTAGGGTGATCTTGAGAATCAAAAGCAACTTTAGTCTTCATTTTATAACATTTGGTAAATTGGAAACTTCATCTTTCACTTTTGGTTTAAGGAATGAACATTTATCAAAAAATTTGTATGGTTCATTGATCGAAAAGATTTTATTTATTTTTAGTTGGATTATTTGTTGTGTATGCTCTTTCTTGCATCCTGATGATCTTGAGAATCAAAAGCAAATTTTAATCCTCTTTTAAATAATGTGATTTTCTTGGAGAACTACTAACGCTGAGTGCAGGACTCTAAAAACGCCACACAAAGAAAAGAGGAATCAAACGAAATAAAAACTACTAATACAATTGTTATACAAAGCAAAAGGTGTTCAAACAAACTACACATAATTAAACAAGATAAAAATAACAACATATTCAAAACATCAGATTGCAGGTGCTTTTAAAAGGGTACATCCCTCTCCGCTCAACTCGAACATAACCCTTTGGCATAACGCCTTAAGCTACAACAATGGGGGTGGTTCCAGAACCCCAAAGTAGTCCACGCAAGAGGGAACCTTGTGGACGAAATGGGAAGTGCTCCACACTACCTACTTCGACTAGTGATTCCTTCTGTGAGATAGAGTTATAGGTTGTCCGTCATGGCGACCCAAATGATAAGACACGAGACACTAGTTTCCTACCGTATTCTCAAGCCTGGGTAAAGTAAAACCGAGATACTCCCAAACTAGTCAGTGTGACTTTTGGGTAAATCGCGCCGCCGTGGCAACTTTGTAACACCTAAGCAGAGAACCACCTAGGAGAATATACTTTGGTCAGAGCCCACTTTGACCACTTTAAAAAAGTGTTGAGTCAGTGGAACCTTCTTTTTGAGAAACGTGTGACGTTTATTACTTTTGCCAGTTTTTACTTGCCTTAGGGGCAAGGTGAAACTTTGTCAAGTAAGACTAGCATTTTTGTTTCTTTTGATTTATTTCCTTCATATTCTTTTGACACTTTATTGATCAAAAGAGGTGTGATTACCTTTGTGTTGCCATTCGATCGCTTCTCTCACTTTTATGTCCGTTTATGCCCATCCATGTTTCAAGGCCGGGTTAGTTAAACGCCTAAAGTGAGCGAGGCATTTTCACGTCATTGGTAGCCATTGTGATCTCGATACCCACATCAAGATCGCTATCAGAAGTTAAGCGTGGTTCATCACTATGGACTTCCATAAGGGAGTTAGTTTGTTTGTCTCGTATCATTACAATTTCGATATTTACGCCTTGCTTCTTGTAAACTCGACATAAATACCTATATTGTAGCCGGTTACGTTGCGCACACATTCTTAACTATTCCTAGCTATACTTTGAGCTTTTTTTTGTTCGGTTTTTATTATTACCTCGATTTCAAAAGGTGTTAGGCACTACCATTTGTGCATGTTATATCAATAACACCTCGATATCAATACTTCACTTTTTCGCAGCAAGCGGGTTAACATATCTTAGTGATATTGTCATGTCATTCACAAATGGTAATTGGCACTTTTTGAGATATAGGTCTTAATCAAAGACTTGAGCTTGCTCATCGTATATCTTGATTAGAGATCACATTTAACTTCATGTATTTACTTACATCTTGTTCATTCCTTTGAACTTGGCATAAGTGGAGACATCTTGTTAATCATCTCTGGTATCACAAATTACTTTCAAACGTAGTCTAGAAGTATTTCATTTGATTAGGTTTTGGTACCAAATGATTGTTTCATTGGTGACTTTATCACTCTATCACATTGGTATTCTCACACCGTTAATTTACTCTTAACACGTACATCTTGTGTTTCACTTAGGGGTAGTCATTGAATTTTGAACAAATCTACAACTTACCTTAGTGAAACTTATCACGTAAAAAACATGGCTCCTAAGATGCGTCTAGGTTAAAGAAACAAACATATGAGGAACAACAGCATGCAAGCTTGGGAAACCCCTCTAATGCATAGGGTCAAACCCATTTATCGACATGATCTAGGACCACTATTTTCATGTAAAAGGAAAATGTAAGAGATGGTCGATCATAGTGGAAATGAATTAGAATCACCACACGCAGACTTTGATTTTGACTCCCACTCTACTAGATGAGTTTCTCCTTAGAAACAAAGATAGAGTTTTGCACGGGTCATGGAATTAGGGGCCAAATTACCCAATGAGAAGGAACCAATACTACAAACAAATGACACTACTAAGGAGGAACACCCCCTTATCAATATGGAAGATATTTTAACAAAGTGGACATGCTTCCACTTCTTATGTAGAAAATGATAAAGTGGTAGGGCATAGAATACCCTCATCAAAGTGCCATGAAGAAACAATATAGAACATGAGACAGGGGAAGAACCTCCACGATACGAAGAGGAGGAACCTTTTAGAAGAAGAAGACACAAACCAAGTCACAATCCATCAACAACTCAAGAACTTAAGCCGACAACTAGCTTTACTTACTTTCCAAGTATAGAAATACACAAACAAGAACGCTCAAAAGTCAAAGCCTAAGTTTAGGATCCACGAACTCCATCGAGAAAACCAAGTAGAAGAAGACACAGGTATCATCATGTACACATCCCCATTTCTCCCACTCAAAGAACAATTGCTCGCATAAGAAGTACAATCTATGAAAGCAACGCTATGCAGCATACAAGAAAGCAATATAGGAGTATTAGGAAATACCAATATGAAGAACTATGCCCTATCCTTTTCGACAAGACAATGACCCTTCAACCCTTTCCAAAGAAATTTGATATGCCAAAGTTCGACAAATACAAAGGAAAGGGAGACCTAAGGGATCATGTTAAAGATTTCTACATGGCATGTCAAGAGGTGTCTTATAGTGATAATTAACTCATCATAATTTTTCCTAAGAGTCTCTGTGAGGTCAAGCATTAGAATGGTTTACGCGCTCGCCACGAGGATCAATTTTCACCCGGCCGAATTGGCGTGAAAGATCTCGCGTGTCATTTCTCATCATAACATGTAGAGTGACATCACCATGGTAGACTCAGGCAAAGCACAAAACAACGCCCAAATGAGACCTTCACCAGCCTTCCTCCAACGATGGAGAGGGATAGCTAGTCGCTTCCTGCGCTTTCCCCGAGAAGCAATGTCAAGATTTTTGTCCCTAATATCAACCTTATATAGCTTTCCACCTCCAAATGCATTGTCAGTGGTCCGCACTTCGAGGAGGTTATCGAGAAAGGGATTCAAATAGAAAAGGCTCTCATTGCCAAAGGCAGCCTCAAAACCCAATCTAAAGACAACCAAAGTGTCAAACCTACTAAAAGCCAAAGATCTTTAACAAAAACAAAAACATGGGGAGAGACTAATCACCGATTCCAAACGTGTTCAAACGGGTCCAAACCAACAACCTTTAAACCCACCAAGGGCCCAATTCAACCACCACCAAAGTGAAGAACATTCACCTCCCTCAATGAGCCATTGTTTGTCATACTAAAATAGTTGGATGCGCCCACATGATGACCTATCCTACAACACAACCTGCTCGATGAAAACGCTCCTAAACCTTCATGGTATAAGGAGCATGAATACTATGAAATGCATCGCGTTAAAGGTCATAAAATGATAAATGTTTGCATGACTTCGCCACTATATTCAAGACCTCATCGACAACGGGAGATCGAGGTGGATAACCCTAGCCTACACGCAAACACCTAACGAGAAAATGGGGATTTATAAGGAACCATTCCCAAGCATGATAAGTCTGAAAAGGAAAACCGGATCGGGAGAGTCATCCCAAACCTATAAAGCCACAAATTACTTCAGATACCAAGAGAGATAACAATCATTACGATTCACTTATCGGATGTATTCGCCTCCCATCGACCGTGTCAATACCATCCGGATCAAGGGAAAGGACTACGCATGCAGTAACAAGGCGTGCCCGCCTCGTGATTCCGTAACCCTCTCTCGTCGACCCCGTGAACCGGTAAATATAACCTTTAGAACAACTTGAGAAGACACTCTGCTAAGATCTCGATCTTAGATCTTCTCAAGATATCCAATGTGCATAAGGAAATTTTGTATCAAACTCTTCAGTGGGCCTGGGAGTGCCTTTAGAAGTCGATCCCGCATACCTTCAAGCCGCGGTGGCAAATATCGCACCCAAATGAGCATCTCACTTTCAACCATGGGAGGTCCCTACCGAGAATCCTACACATAATCTTCCCTTATACATCGAGGTAGTCATTACCCACAGAAAATTAAACGGTGCCAGGACAATGGATCGGATCAATATCTACACACTTAAGTCAGTCAAACAATGGGACATACGAGGCAGATCTTGAGTCCCATATCATCACTATCACCGCATACGAAAACGCAGAAAGAGAGTCAAGCCAGCACCATTACGCCGCCAATGGAGGTGGGCCCCACTTGCCATCGATAAAGTTTCACGCCTTAGACTTGGAACTTCCATATAATATGCTTCTAGGCCGACCATGGATCCATGCCATGCCACGCAAAGAAGTTGCCATCAACATTTCATCAATGCATCAAGTCAAGCATGAGGGACATACAAGAACAATACCAGAGACTCGCAGCCCTTTCGCTCATCAGAGAGCTCTTAATAGCTTTCAGACTTAAAGGGTACATATGCATGTCCCTCCACGTATATAGTCAATTAGTCCCTCTTCATTCCGAGGCCATGGAATCTCGAGTAGATTCAAATTCTCTTCTCTTCGTGACTCATGGGGCATCTACTTCAACATCTCCATTTAATTCATGGAGATGAAAATTCTAGAATATGGTCATGGGGAGTATAATGTACAACAATCGCTCTTGGTTTCGACCTCTCCTTATCGCCCAAGACTAGAGGTCCACCCAACTACTACTTCAAGAGAACTAGAGAGGAACATAATATCGGGTCGCTCCTACCCTGAGGCTTAGCCGAGGAAAAAAATTACTCGATCCACCTACTACTGGGTCCCCGAGGACACTCACCATCTTGTTATCAAACCCTAATATGAAAAATCTAGCAAAATGATGTACTCCATGGGCTACAAAGGCCAGGATGTGGGAGGAATGAACAAGGACAAAGAGAACCACCCTCTTCCACATTTCAAAATAGAAAGATATGGCATTGGGATTCGCACTTATGGAGCACACCCCAACGATCAAGATGTGACTTGTCTCCGAGCATGAGGATAGCTCCGATTATCTGATAAGCCGATACTTGATTCCGCTTGTAGCCAATATGAGGATCTCGGCTCCACGAACCTTTTCATGAATAATGTTGTCCTAACCATCACCCCCAATGAACCAACTCCTTAACCTCAGATACCCCTCCCTTGTGAATGGGACCAACAACATCACGTGCCACTAGATTTATTCAAGAATGACGAGGCTATTGCAGAGTTCATGGGCATAAGGGATACAATTCCTACTGAGATCACAAGAAGGGCTTTATCGACTTAGACACTCGCGCCTACTTCAGCGAGGAGGCTAAACTGTGGTCAAGCAAAATTTAAAGAAAAGCGAGGCAAGAGTTCTAAAGAAAAGCCTCGCAAAAATCAAAGTCCAAGTCACATAGTTGAAAACCTCTTCGAGGCATTGGTCGACAAACAAATAAGAAAATCAAAGGACAAACAAAGTGACCACGCCAAGGATGAAAATCTCGTAGAGACATCCTCGATGAAGATCTCAACCTACCTCCCGATCCCACGCGTATGGGAGGATTTATCAAAATTGTTAGTCAAGAAACCATTGATGTTAATATCGCATCAAGAAGATCCCAAGATAGTAAAATTGGGAGCATCAATCTCACCAGAGAACAAAAGACATTCACTATGCTACATGAGAGTTTATTTACGATGTGTTCGCATGGTCTTACAAAGACATGCCCGGCTTAGATCCAACTTTGGTCGTGCATAACTTCGTCAGGCACGCAGACGCTTAAGCCTATCAAACAAGCTTCAAAGATGCACCCAAGAGTGGCCTTGTTAGTTAAAGAATAGTTGGAAAGGTTTCTGGCAGCAGATTCATCAAAGCCAATTGATTATTTTCGAATGGATATCGAACATCGTTCTCGCCCGTAAGAAACCTATCGTATCCGAATTCTTCACATATTTTAGGGACATCAATAAAGCTTGCCCTAAAGATGACTTTCCGTTGCCCAACATTGACATGATTGTTGACTCAACCGTAGGGTATGAAATGCTATCACTTATGGATGGCTTTTCAAGTTATAATCAAATTAAGATCGCCGAGGAAGACCAACACAAAACAACTTTCACAACTTCCTCGGGGCACCTTCTCGTTATCGTGTGATGCCATTCGGCCTTAAGAATGCGGAGCAACTTATCAGCCGGGCCATGATAGTAATATTTCACGATATGATTCATGACATCATGGAAGACTATGTAGATTTACATCCTCGGGAAAGTCCAAAACAAGAGAGGAACATCCTATCATTTTCATGTATCATTCGAACGCCTACGTGAATAAAAAGTCAAAGCTAAATCCAAAGAAGTGTGTCTGTGTGCTATCCGGGAAACTATTAGCTTCATCGTGTCAAGATGAGGTATCGAGGTAGACTCAAGTAAAGTATCTCGCCATCACGTAAAATGCTCTCCACTCGAGAATATCAAGCAACCGCTGTAGCTTGCAAGGGAAAAATCAAGCCATTCACCGCTTTATCTCCTAGCTTGCAGATAAATGTCACTCATTCACTCATTTACCTAAGAAGGACATCACTTTCATTTGGGGACCCGAGCAACAACAAGCCTTGCTTTGCTTAAATAAGACTCGGCTAATCCACTCCGCCCTCATGCCTCCCACTCCTGGGAGAACCACTTTTTCTCTATATTTCCGCTACGCAATATGCTATTGGTGCACCGTCGCCCAATATGACCTTAGCCATAAAGAGAAAGCAAAGCAGTACTATCCGAGTCGCACCCTCATCACCTACGAATGTAATTATCCTCGTATCGAGAAGGCTTGTTTGGCTATTGTTTTTACCTTTCAAAACTTCGCCATTACCGCTAAATACTAAGACCAAGCTCATATCCAAGGTCGACCCACTCAAGTATTTGTTGTCCAAACCTCGCCTCACAGTAGAATGGCTAATTGGATCATTCTACTCAAAGAGTTTGATATAGAATTTGTCCATCAAAAATCAATTAAAGGACAAGTACTTGCCAACCAAGCCTATGAAGGAAGCACTTCTGCAAAGCATGTAACCTTTGAGTCTAGATCTCGCAGATGCATCTTCGCTCTACATCAAGAATCTATCGTATGGCGTATACATTTTGATGGATCTTTACGTTTCATGGTTCAAGCAGGAGTGGTCCTTATTACTCCTTCAGTGATCCTATACCACAGAAGCTTTCCGCGCCTTCCTCGCACAAACAACATCAGGAATACGAAGCACCTACCGCAGGATGAAGCTAGCCATCAAGTGGAATATTCAACATGTGAAGGTTGTAGGTGATTCACGCCTAATCATCAAACAAAGTTAATGATGAGTATAAAGTTAAGGATGACAAGCTCATACCTTATAAGAAGTCAGGAAACTCAAGGAGTATTTTCAGGCGCATTACCTTGAGCAAATCCCAAGAGCGCATAATAGATCGGAGATGCTATGGCAATGGTGGGATCTATGCTTCAGTATTCCGCCAGGGAACAATGATATGCCATTCTTCGTAGAAAATCTACGCCAGCCCGCGTATGACATGCCAGAATCTTGCTTGGCTTGTGAGGTTGTTGGTCCCCATTCACCATGGTATGAACCCATTTTCACCTATCTTAAGGACAATACATTCCCTCCCGAAATCTCCCGCTCTGAAAAGCAGAGCCTAATTCACCAAATAGCCCATTACACCCTGTTAGGAGGTACACTTTATCATCATGGCTACGATGGGAATCTGTTACATTGTCTGGATGTGACGGAGTCAATCCAGGCAATTAAAGAAGTACACGAAGGAGTATGCGAGTACATACAAACAGGAATGGTCTTCGCTAAGAAACCGTAAGAGTAGGTTACTATTGGCCCACCATGGAAACCGATTGTCATGTTGTAATTATGTTAGAAAATGTGTGCTATGCCAAAAGTATGGAAATTTCATCCATGCTCCATCGCAACTATCGCAACCAATCACTACCCCGTGGCCATTCTCCAAGTGGGGACTTGATCTAATAGGAAGCTTACTTCTACCTCATCCGATGGTCATACACATATCATCACAAATACATAATACTTCACAAAATGGGTGGAGGTCAGGTCCCTTTAACCTATGTCACAGAGCACAGATTTCTAAATTCATCATGAATCACATTATTTGCCGATATGGTATCCCCCGCAGCCATTATCACGATAATGGGAAGTCATTTAAGAACAAAACTATGAAAGGTCTTTGCCAACGGTTCCAAATCAGATTGAAATGGTCCACGCCATATTACCCTCGTGGTAATGGACAAGCTTCGAGGCAACAAACAAGACTTCGTAAGGATAATGGAGAAGATGGTTAGCAAACCGGTCAAAACCGGCACCTACAAATCCACCCATTCCTCCGGGCCTACCGAACATCAATTCGCACTCCTACGGGTGCGACGCCATATTCCCTCGTGTTCGGGATAGAATCTATCATCCCTTTAGAGATCAACTCCCATCCCCATGCGAATTCTCTTCGTGACTATTCGATAAGGATGAAGATTACCGAGTGGCAAGATTGGCCGAAAGTTAGAGCTCCCGGATGAGAGGCGCATTCGCGCTTCTTAATCACCCGAAAGTATATCAACACGTAATCTCCCGCAACTACAACAAGAGAATCATCCTCGCCGCCTTTGAGGTGGGTGATTTAGTTATGAAGGAGAACCAGCTCAACACCAGAGCAGAGCGAGAAAAGAAAGGGAAGTTCGAACCACACCTGTTAGGACCCTATGTCATAGCCTGCAAGTATGGCACATGTGGGCATACAAGTTGGCTCACCCTAATGGTGATGAGCTCCGGAGCCCATGCATTCCATGCATCTTAAGAGGTTTTATGCCTAAACATGGCACAAGAAAGTCATAAAATAAAATAAAAATATATAAAACATCAAAAAAAAAAAAAAAAAAAAAAAAAAAAAAAAAAAGAGAAAACAGTCGTCCACTAGTGAAAACCACGCAACCGTGGCACTTTGGACAAGTCCTTCTGGGAAAACCAGCCTCGGTGCCTCAGTGAGGATTCTATTGCTCACAAGCATTCTCAGACAGAAGGGTAGTTGTTTTCTTTGTCTCCGACCCGGTTCTACCTTCGAGTTTCTTTGTGCACACCATCTAGTCCAGCCTTGATCCGGCTTTGCGCTTTCTTCTATTCATCCTCAGAAGGGACATGGTCTTTCGCTATTTCCCATCTTACTACGGGGAAACTCAACTAATTCACCTTCTTGCTCATAAGCGCGTGGCTTCGCTCTCAGATATTCTCCACCTAACGTCGGGGGCATCCATGCTTTCTTGGTTACCCGCACATAGCTTTGGAAAACTATTAAAAACACAAAAACAATAGAACATTGTTTCGAAAACAACAAAAACAATATATATATATATCAAAAATCTAAAAACAAGGCAAAATTTTTCAAACAATTCCTAAAAAGTAAAACACCCTACAAAATGGTAACTTGCTTATTACGGCTGAAACTTGTGTCTTGCGCATGGTATTTTCTCCATATCCCGTTGGTTTGTCTCACATCTTCCCCGATTAATACGACTCATGATCACCGGATTCACAACCATTCACAAATGCTACCGCTGTGCTTCATCTGCGTACTGGGGCACTTTTGGTTGCTCTCGGTGTCAAGCGTTTATCACAAGACAAATGCTTTTCATGGACCCCGTGTCCATTTTCATTTCCTCGCATGTATCCTTGTGGGGCATCATTTTTAACCCTTTCGCCAATCACGAACTTGTGGATCTCTTCAAAGACCGATAACAAAATATTTGTACAACCGTCTTGACGCTATTGTTGGGTTAGATATGTGTGTTCGTACTATTTTTCCCCGTTATATGAGCTTGTTTCCTTCTCGTATTACATTGCATTATTGTATGTCATGCGTGGAGTTGGTATTTTCAGAAATGGACAATTTTTCGTATTATGGCTTTTCATGTCATTCTACCTTTGTCAGATGCTTATATTTTTCATAAGGACCGATGATGTAGTTCCTATGGCAATATGATGACATCAAATTTGTTCCAAACAAATAAGCAAGCCTAGAGGTTAAGCTCTTCTCTCCCCTCATCCATATTTCTTCTACACCACTTCCTTTCACCCCTAACCCTCCCTCTCCTCGGGGCATCCCCGCCTCGTCCCCATTCTTCCGCCTACTTCTCACCTTTTTCGATCGTCAATCGAGTTCTTCTATCACCCCATCGACACTCGAGGGGGCATCTCTCCCTCCTACTAATTTTTCTTCCATCTCTTCAAAATCTCTTTGTCTACTATCTTCAAGTGGCATCACTTACGCCACCCCAAAGAGGGGCAAATGTAGACACCTATTATTACGCCCAAGCAATTTAAATACTTAAATTGTGCTAATTATCCCCTTTCTCGCAAATCAACGACATATCGTCAAAGGCACTCATTTTCCTCATATCATCATTAATTAATTACACTAAGCTAATTAATTAAGTCGTTTATCCAACAAATACACTAATTAACGACCTTCCGCTAATAAATTACTCCTTCTACCTAGACTAATTAATTATTATTAATTAATTAGCTTTCCTTCCATTTAACCAATAAATCAATATTTAATTGATTTAATCCCCTTTATAATAGCCTAAATCACACTCAATATTCCTCTAATTGGCTCCTATAAGCTTACACCTACCTATTAATTAATCACCTTTGATTAATTAAAATACCCCCAACTCCCATGACTTGCTAAACATGTATTAAACCCTTCTAAAGTAAGGTTACCTTTAATAAAGCAACCTTATCCATTCCTAATCATGTTTTACCTTTATCCCACATTCATGAGAATGTGTTGAATCCTTTATCCTTTTCGGGGCTATATAAAGAGCCCTCCACCTACCTTTTACTTACACCTAAACTTTCTAAGAGAGTAAATGCAAAGCATATAGCAGTAGAGACTAAGAGCTTCGCACCTTGCCCTTTGAGAGTTCATCATCTTCAAGAGTTAAGCCTCTTTCTTAAAGTGCTTGGGTCATATGGGAGGTGTCAAAAGGGTCTCAGAGCTCTAACTTTGATTAGCCCCTCATTCCTGGTTCTGAGCATTAAGGACAACTATTTTGATAGCCACATGGAGCTTACTTAGGTCCATTCATTTATTTGTTGTTAGAGAACAGAGGAGTTTAGATATTTAGCATTGTTAGTTTCAAAGTTTGTATTGATGAATGCTAGCATCTAACCCTTGTTTAATTCTTATCATGATGGTGTTTATGCTTTGTTTTAGCTAAATTGTAGAACTATTTTAGGTGGTAGTTCTGCTTCATTTGATTTAGCATTAAGCAAATTATACATGCACACACCGAGGATTTGAGGGGTGTAGAGCGATTGAGGTGGATCGGGACACGGCTGTGAGTATAAGAGGACTCTCTAGATCGCAAAGGCAACGAAAATTTGGATTTGTTGTGATATACCCATGGCTCATAGAACATACAGAGGATCGGGATGCCGAGGCACCATTCTCACCTCCATGGCCGACACTTCCGTATGACCAAGAGATAGCAAACAATCACAGGTGGTAATGGATGCAAGACCGATGTGATTCTCATAGATTATGGTAAGGGTGAGAGCCGCGAGATACACATGAGAGGGCCAATCATCCCGACATAGCTGTGATTACCATGGAGAGAGACCACTTGTAGGTTTAGTTCACCCTTCAAACATAGGTGAACGAGAGCACGGATTGTTAGAGAGCTTGCAGCCTCGAGTGGAGAGACTAGAGGCAAGAGTCCTCCACGCGAGAGGGCAGATTCAGATGTTACAAGAGAGATTTGGTGGATTAGTGGGAGGAACCAATAGTGGTACCTTTAAGTATGGAGAGGCCAGTGAGTGGCGTCGACGATCACCATCATCCTCGGCCTGGGACGCAGGTACTGGGGTCTAAGTGAGTTTCATACATAGGGGTAGTAATAATAATAAAGATTTCACCTACGTTGCCGATGATAGAGAAGATGTATTTGTTTAACATCTAAATAAAATGGAATATGTATGTTGATTTGAGTTTATGATAATAATAAGAATGTTTTTGTTTTCAATGTCTGATGAAAAAGGACAAAGGTGAGTGTGATTAATATAAATATGCGAAAATATTTATAGTTTAAAAGAAAATATTTCACATGATAGGTTATGGTAATGATGGTCAAGCTAACCTCTGGGAGACCCCATGTCTCCTAAGTGCTACCTATATAGCCCATCGCACAAAGCAAGGAGGGGCCTTATACTAATGTAGTTCTCCTCACGCACTGTGGAGAGGTGAATTGTGCAATTTAGCATGTGGTTAGGCAATTTGTTGGTTGGTAAAAGTTTGATGTTTTAAGAGTAATGTTGCTGCGTGGGTGTGGGTATAGGTGAAGTGAGGGTTAACTTACCCAAGCATAGGAAATCATGTCCTAAGTAAGATCAACACAAAATCCCTAGATTCGGTAAAAGAGGCAAAAATGTTCCATAGTTGGAAAGAGCTAAACAAACCACGTATTATCATAGGATGAGCTTGAATCCCAGTACCTTGTATATGTGAGAAGTCGATAGGTGAAAAGAGTTGTATAATCATAAGATATCAAATATACGCACATCCCTTGAGTTTTTTTATCATGGAAGAACTGGTGAGGAGGTGTGGATGGAATAGTTTTGTTTCGTTAGGGGCATAGAGAATTTGTTATAAGGTGATTATTCTCGATTTTAAGAGAACCAAATCAAAATAGATAAGTCCATGACTCAAAATTACTTTTAATACTGATTTGATTTATTTTCGGGATATAGACCGATCGATGCGGAAGTCTATATGGGATATGCATTTTGTTGTTCTCGAGGTCTTCATGAAGCCGATCAATGTGAGAAGATTCTCGATAGAGGTCGACTTTGTATAACCTGTCCTTCAAGGGAAAATCTACTTATAAAGTGAGCAAATGTGACATCGCACATAGCTGTCCTTCAAGGGAGCAATCTAGTTATAGTAGTAGATGCGGCTTGGGCACATATAAATGCCCTTCGAGGGAGTAGTCTAGTTTATAGCTTAGAGGTCTAAATGTCTGTTTCTGGGCATGAAGCATCTAGTTTTGGCAGAAGTTTGACTTAAGAATATCCTTAATTGTATAAGTGAGAACTTGTTATTTTGATACTTTTAAGTCATGGACCAGACTAAAAGGAGAAGGCATCTTTAAGAGGAGGTGATGATAAAACCATGTGAGCTTGATTCTACTTGAGATGCATAAACAAGGTGTATAAGGTGGTAAATGAGCTCATGACGAGTGCAAGGTAGATAAGAAGTGATGTAACACTAAATTCAATAGTAGAATGGCTCTGAGATGCAAGGCATTAAGGGGTTCAGTTCAAGTTTGAAGCTACTATTGCTTAAGCTAAACGATAAGTACATGATCTATAAGTGTGAGTGATAATGTAAGGCCTAATCCAATTAGGAGCAAATTTTCCACGTTTACTCTTTTCTAGTTTGGTTACATGTTGATTCGTTTTGAGGACAAGATCACCAATCTTAAAGGTACGCCTCATGAATTCACTTATTATAAGCATGCTTAATGCACTTTGATAAAATCAAGGTGGTCAACAACTGTAAGATGACGACGTCAAGAATCTCTAATTGGCTAACCGCCTCGCGTAAGTCATCATTGGTGAGAATATCCCCAAGAGATATCCCGAGGGAAGGGATTTGTATTTCGAGAGGCAAGATGGCCTCTAAAGACTATACACCGAGAGAATGGTGTGGCATTAGTGGAATTACCGGTATGATAAGCCCAAAGGGAAAAGGGGATATGGTCATGCTAGTTTTTCCTAATCATTAACGACTTTCATGAGAATTTGGGTTAAGGTTTTGTTAGAAGATTCGGCCCGCTCCATTTTCGTTGTGGCTAGTAGGGCGATGAGAAGCTAAGTTTGATACCAAAGTTGTCACAAAGGTCTTGAATAACTAATTTTTGAAAGATTTTCCATTATCTCGTTATCGTGCGATGAGGAACACCAAAACGATAGATAATGTGATGATTGATGAACTCAACGATTTTCTCCTTTTTTTGGTTTGAAATGAGTGGAATTCCCTCCACCCATTTAGTGTAATATTCAGTTGGCCATGTGATGATCCAATGGTGATGTTGCAAGAAGGTGGATGAATCTCACCAATAAGGTCCAAACCCCATTATGAGAAAGGCCAAAGATCTCGTGGTGACCCGTAACGGATGGTTGGGAGTATGTCAAGGTTGCATGTCATGCTCGACACATAACACAACACTTAACATATTCACAAGAGTCCTTATTAAGAGTCGGCCAATATTATCCTAGGCGTAAGGATTCTGGCCATGGCAAAGCCACCAAAGTGCCCACCACAAATTCCATCATTGACTTGCTGGATGGTATGAGTGACTCTGGGCCAAGTTAGATATCGAAGGAGGATACCATCAAAGCCACATTTATAGAGGAGTCCCCCCATGATGACATAATGAGAAACACCTTTAAGAAAAGTACATTTTCCATTACTATTAAGGTTAGGTGGGAGAATAGAGTTTGTAAGGTAGTCGTGAAATTGGTGATACTAGGTATCCTGCGAGTCAGCAGATGCATTATTTACCATACAAACATCCGGGACTAAGTAAGATGGGGAAAAGAGTTGTTGGACCAAGACAAATATGTCAATCAGCTTGGTTATGTAGGAATTTGTGAGGCCAAGCAAGCCATAGATATCTACAAATTTATTAGTTGAGCATGGAACGGTATTGGATAGTATAATGGGTAAATAAGGTCAAGTGAATCTACGTAATGTTTCAGATTTTCAAGTTCCTCATTTTTACATCGTAGATGCCAAATGACTTGATTTACTACAATCGAGAGTCACCGAAAATGTGAATAGACTTCACACCTAAGTGTAATGTAACGTGGAGACCCAAAACAAGGGCCTCGTATTCCGTTGTATCATAGTGCAGGGAAATCGAGCCCAATGAAAGAGGCATAGGTTCACCTTCGATAGGAATGAGAACAACGCCCGCCTCCGCAACGTTGGCATTTAGATCCATCAAAGAAGAGAGTCACCTGATAAGACACATCATTGAGTGAAAGAGTGCATGATGAGTTCATCAGGGAAAGTAAAATTGGTAAAATTGTCTCCTGTAAAGGGGTTCCGAATCGTCTGCAATAGTTTTTCCTTCGACTCGATTTCTAGTGTACGAACTCAAGTTCGAGGTCGGTGAGGAGCATAATCCATCGAGTGATGCGCTGGTTTAGTTGAGGCTTGCATATATATAATGTATGGGGTCACTGCTGGTGATGATAAAAGTTTGTGATTCAGAGGTAATGTCTGAGTTTGGTGGCCACGAATGATAAAATAGGTAAAACTTTTCACATGTGTATACCTAGTTTCGTAATCCACAAGAGTAAGGCTTATGTAATAAACTCGCTTGTTCTCGATGCCCTGAGTCACGATGTGTAAGCATGGATCCTACAACATGGTCGGCAAGGGCAGTAAAGGCAAAGGTAGAAAGGGTGATTGTCCCGAGGTGGATAAGCACGGGTGGCTCGCAAGAGATAAGTTTTAAGAGACTCAAAGGCTTTCAGGGCACTCCTCGCTCCATTAAAAGACAATGTCCTTTTAAGGAGATGATGGAAAGGTGACATTGATCCGAGAGTTCAGAGATGAAATGACGGATAGATTGGAGTTTTCCCCGTAAACTACGCAATTGTTTTAGGTTAGTAGGTGGGGCATTTCAAAAATAGCCGTGACTTTAGCGGGGTCAAATTCAATGCCGTGTAAAGAGATGACAAAGCCGAAGTTTTCCAAAGGATGCCAAAGACACATTTCTTTAGTTGAAGATGAACACAATATTGTAAAAGATGATAAAAAATAATGGTTAAAACATCGAGATGTTCACTACGATGTTTGGATTTTCCAAGAAGATCATCGACATAATCCTCAATGATAGTGTGCATGATGTCATGAAAATGTAAGTCATATCCCGTTGGTAGGTAGGTCGTGCACAAAGCATTCTTAAGGCCAAATGGCATGACACAATAGAAGAAGGTGCCTGTGGGGTAATGAAGGTAGTTTTATGTTGATTGATCGGGGCTACTAAAATTTGATTATATCCCGAGAAACATTCCATGAGAGAAAGATCTCATGGCTCAGAGGAGATCAACAAGTTGATCAATACTGGGTAGGGGGAAGTCATCCTTTGGGCAAGTGAGGTTAAGATCCCGGAAATCCATACATATCCGAAGTCCCCCCATCACTTTAGTGATAGGTACAACATTAGAAATCAATCATGATAATCAATAGTAAGATGAAAGAAACATAAAGGAGTCATCAAGTTTTCTTTAACCAAGAGAGAAATGCGTGGATGCATTTTTCTCAGCTTCTATTTAACTGGTTTGGAGTCTAGTTTCAGAGTGATGTTATGGACAGCAATGTTAGGATCGATTCCCGCATGTCTATGTAGGACCAAGCGAAAGCTTGATCGTGGGGCACGAGAAAGGTAGTGAAGGCAGCTCTGCCTCGATGCATCGAGAGATTGTTTGATCTTTACAATATGAGGATCGTCCTTCCAGGTGGATGTTTATTTCTATAGTCGACTCATTCAACATGGTTTGGGTGTCGATGGTAAGGCGCTGTCAATATAAGAGTCATCCGCACCAAGGTAGGTGAGGATGGAGTCATCATCTCGCACTCCACAACATTAATCGAAGGCAAGTTTTCTTCGATCATGTCTAGATGTAAAGGGGGAGAGAAGATGGGTCCTCACCATCGCGCTGATAAGTGAGAGGACCTAGAAGATAGCATTCATGAAAAAAAGTTACGAGGGATAGATTGTGGTCTATCAACTCGTGGGTGAAGATGGTAAAATGGGCTTTATAATTGTTCGTAATGGGTGAATTCGCCATCTTTCCGGGATACAATCGACACAAAGTTTCTTCAAAGGTAGGTGGTTCGTAAAACCCAAGACCACTATGATCTTTGTGTTTGCGTGTTGTTATGGGAATAACTATATGTCATCCTTGCTCATAAAAACCGAAACCAAAACCTTTCCAAGCATAGTGCATCATGAAGGTGAGGGCAAAAATGATTTGCTGGGTAGATATTGAAAATCTGATTGGAAGGGAACCACACCAAGGGAGGTCTCGGGTGACAGAGGATGCGCCAACACCCCCACACGTTAGGTTGAAAGGAAATTAAGTGGTCTCAGTAGGAGATCACCTCCCCACTCAATGGTCGTAGTTAGGATGCACATGTAACCTCGTCCATACTCTGTGGGGTATGGAAGGTGCTAACATTGTATAGTGTAGTACTCCTCAAAGATAAGGCATTGAAAAAACCTACCAAGGGATCTAAGGTCGAATGTTATCCGTGGGAAAGGAAGAAATATTTGTGCCTGGGTGGTTTCATTGGTCAAGGTGGGTGTGGCTAAGGTGATGGTCGAGGCGTTGTTCAAGTAGATGGTTAGGTTGGATCAATGGGTGTCTTGATGGGTACAAGACATCATTAGGGTGGTATAACATATTACAAGTTTTGAAGGGGGAAGTGTCACCTGTGATGGTGTATGACTTCCTTCATAATTGAATTTGATACATCTATGTAAGGTGGATGGAACGCATCCCATAGCTTCGATCCAAGGGCTGCCTAATAACATGTTGTATCGAATTCTCCTCAAGGACATAGAAGAGTTTGGGTAAGGTACATGGCCCTACATGAATGTTAAGGATCACCGTGCCTAAGGTAGAAGTAATGAAGCATCGCTGAATGATCGCAACATGGTGGGTTGGTACACATGCAACTAGGGAGGGATATTCATCTCTGTTGAAGGCTTAAAGAGACGATGTTTAGGCTAGTGCCCCATCGATCATAAAATGACGTACCTGCATGTCCCGGACATAAGCCGAGATGAAAAGAGAAGGGTCGTGGATCTTTCGCACCAAAGACGATAATTTCTTCTTCGGAAAACTAATGTTAAAGAGCCAATGTTTGCAGACATGTGGACAAGAGGTGGTCAGGAGGTAGGTTGTTTGGGTGAGAAAGGCAACGTGGTGGGTGTGAAGATGGAGGTGACGGAAAAGTTTCAAGTAGGTAGACCACTATCTCTCAAGGATCTCAATTAGAGCTCATTACGAGATTCAAATGTTTGAATGAGATCATAAAGTGTCATTTTTACAGTGAGATCGGGTGAAGTTGTTTGATCATGGCACGATGGGTAACTCCATCGAGACTGACAGCAGTGTCCACAAATAACAACTTTAGGTGGTGGTGCGATCGGGATGGTGGAAGAAGAAAGAGAGATCGCAGTGTGCTTTCTTTAGCTTTTCCATTGTTTTTCCGACCTCAGAGTAGCAATGCTAATCATGTTGATCTCAGAATACGAGAGGAGGAAGATGGTAGGGATAATTCATTGTTCTCTAGAGGTGGGGTCATGCAATGATGATATATTTGGGGTGAGGCTGGGAAAGCAGATAGGAGAAGGGATCAAGCTAAGGGTTTCTTCTTCCTGTTGTATTTTTGAGATTTTCTATCCAAGATAGGCGATCGGTGAAGGATGGCTTTCAAAGCTTTGCATTCTTCTACATTGTGTCCCGTGTGTAGTGATAGATGTAGATTTTAGATTCATCATAACCTATAGGTCGAGGTTTAGATGGATCATAAGGTTTGAGTGGGGGTAGGGAAATGGTCGCATCCCCTACTAAAGCATATCAAGGATTCGCGTAAGATCCTTTCGAGGGTCAAATGAAGATGAGGCTATTGATTGAGTGGATGAAATTATTGATTGCTTTGGAAATGGTCAATACGAGTGGTTCAGACGGTGGTGGTTTAGGCCGTGGATTTTGATGATCGGGTCAACTTCGGGGTGGCTTCTTCTCGCGTGAGAATTCATGTTTACTGGGTTAGATGAGGAGGCTGATGATGACATGGTGGCGTAAAACAACCATGGGGAAAGAGGAGCGGTAGCAAACAAGTCCTTCGATGATCGAGTTTGCTTAGGGTTGGTAGGTAGGCAAGATACTTGGGGCGATGGTGTTGAGATGCCTGTGGATTTCTATATGGGTGCAGAAGGTGCTGGTCATGTTAAAGAAGATGTGGGAGGCATGGTGTATTGAGGCAAGGTGGAGGGGTGAGGCCCCAATATAGAAGGTAGGTGTGACGGTGAGGGTCAAACCATGCCCTGTGTACCGGTGTGATCGGGGGTGAGGGTTTTAGCTCAGGGCGAGGCATAGATTGACTCGAGGAGATCGGGGTCTGCCTCTAGTGGATCGACTTCCACCTTATCTTTGGATAAGTCTAACCATTTAGGGGGTGGTCAGCCGGGTATTGGTAAATTCCCAAGCATGGGGAAGGTTCAAGCTAGGTTAATAGAGAGGTTGATGAGGTATTTCGGTGAGATGAGGGGGTGGAGGTGAGGACATAGGCATTTTGAGATTTTGTAAAAACTTTAGGTATATGGTAGAGGTGTTTGCTTTAGTCATTTGCATTCGAGCAGAGAGCATGGTGTTCTCAAACATGCCCATAAGAGTCGCCCATATCTTCCGGGGATGACAATCTTCACGTATGGATGAGAATTTTGGTATGGAAGAGAAGTGGGTTGTGATTCCGGTCCACTCGGGGTGTGATACAGGGGGTGAATGAGGTGTCTGTATCAATGAGTGTTAAAGGGTCAACCTGGCCACCTGGAAATATTTAGGCGATGAAGAAATGATAGGGAGGAGGGCATGTTCTAGAGGATCTGTCATGATTAAGGAATTTGGTGATGTAGGCTTGAGGGGTTTCTCTTCTAAGGATGATAGAAAAAGTGGCGATCCTTTTTTTTTTTGCAGCAAGAGCGCTGGAAGGAGATGTTCTGGGCAATAGATAAGTTGGATAACATCCGCCACACTGGCAGTGGATGTGGTGTAAGAAGGCTCTTCTCGTGAGAAGAGAACTCGGATGGTTGGTTCCTTTATGGGTAAAGGAACAACGAGGCTGTCCTCTTGTCCCGATGAAGGAGAAGGGGATGAGGACTCTGCAAGGCCGATGAAGAGGCTTGATTCATAATTTCTTCAATGGAAGCCCTTAGTTGGGATTCAAAACCACATGGATCCTATGACACTCTTCTCCTCGCTAAGGTTTCTTGGTTTGTGTTACTATTAGAGGAATGGTTTGGAAATGGTTTGTTGAATATTTTTAAATTTTTATTAGTAGGGGCATTAGGATTATCGAGGGTTATATCCTCGTATCAACCATTTCTCCCCGCGCACTATGTTTTTCAACATCTTGCAATTTTTGTGGTCGTGTCCCTTCACACGATGGAAGTTACATAAGTCATTTTCTCTATACCAAGAAGGTATACAGGTGGGTAGAATCAAACCCGGAGTGAGGTTTAACAGGAGGCAAGGTGATAGCTCCCGCTTTAAGTAATTTTTCCAAGATCACTTACATAAGTTTCTCCCAAGGAGTGTACTGATGGCTCTGGCTTTATACTTATAGGTGGATTTTGGCCGGGTATAAGACATGCTTGAGATTTGACCGTTACTACATGTATAGCTCCTTTGGATTTCAAGAAGCCGATGTGTGAGAGTTGGGGGTGTTGGGTTTGTTCATGGAGTTCGGGGTTCAGTAAATTTGAGTTTTTGTCAGACAACTTCAATTTCTCCTCCCTAAGGCTCGAACTCTAGTTTTGAGCCACAGTAAAGGCCTCATCAAAGGTGCAGTAAATTATGAATTGGAGGGTGGGAGAAATGTGTTTAGCACAAGTCCACGTAAAGAGTTCAATGAGCTCAACCCGAGGTAAGGCATAAGTAAGTTGGTTCGATGAGGCCCCACCATCGGCCCAACGAAATCATGCGATAGATTCATCTTCAAGTCGGATGGCACAGAGATCGGTAAGAATGGATACTGGCAATATTTATGGAGAAATGATCCAAGAAAGATTGGGCTAATCAAGTTAAAGGAGAAGATTAAGTGCTTTGGGCTAAAGCACCGTATCACCCAAGGAAGGTCCTAATAGTAATAAGGCATCATCATGAGCAATCGACAGCTGTAGCATATCTAAATGATCGCAAGTGTTGTTAAGGGTCCTCCTTACTATTAAAGTGAGTAAATTTGTAATTCCCATTAAGGAGGATATGTATAAAGTGGGAAAGAAGGGTGAATAGAGTTCCCTGGCTGCTCGCTCGTATGTCGTGGTGTTACGGTTTCCTAAAACAAAAGCCTCAAGATTTGTGCATCTTGTCCATCATCCGCTTAATTAAATCATCAATGGGTTAGATGATGGTGTTATCATTATAAACGGAGGAGGATCAGTGCCAAGAGCCACTACTAGATAATGGTGGTATTAAATTTGATAAGGTATCGATGATGAATGTGTGGGGCAGCCGAATAAGGGTGTCCTATATAAGATGTGGAGGCCACCTGGATGTGTTTCATGGAAATGAAAAAGTGGGCAAGAGCCCGAGAGGGAAAGCTCATGTGGATAGGTGGTAGAGAACAAGTTATGAAAGAGACAACTCATGAGAGGGATGAGGTAGGGGCAAGGATGGTAGTGATATGTGGGGCCCTAGATTAACCAAAGGAAAGCCAATTTGGTGGCAGATGAGGACCATCAAATCCACCGATGGGAGACAGGCTAAGGGATGAAGATAGTGAGGTAGAGTTATTAGTGGGGAAGGAGCTAAGTGAGTGGCTATACTGATAGGCATACCTAAGAGGAGTCGACTGCGAGTGTACGATTAGGGGTATGAGACAAATAATATTGTACGACGCCAAGATTAGCATCCAAAAATTTAGCAAAATCTGGATCTTCGACAGAGATCTTGGGAAAAGCATTGGTGTCTGTAGGATTCCCCATAGGATGCAAAGGGGGTGACTCAGGAAAAGACATGGAACAAGCATGTGAAACCATGGTTGTGGCTTGTTGCCGGGTGATAACAACCATGGACAAGAGGATACAATAGAGAATTAGTCAATCAGGAATAGAAAACACAACAAAATGTTGGGATTGGTAGTTACTAGTTTGTCAGGAACTGTAAAACACAAGAACCGAGCATCGGTCCAGAACTGATGTCGGCAGATTTTAACAGACGGGCACGATTGCAAATGGCGTCGTAGAATAGACCGGTGCTGATCACTGTGAAGGTAAAGAGAGAATGTAAGAGGCTATTGGTTTGGGGATAACAAGGCTTAGTATACCCACCAAACTGTCTGAAGTGATAACTGAGACAAGGTATAACAGAGAAACAGAAAGAAAAAATAGAAAACAAGCAAGATGCACAAGCAAATCAAGAGACTAACCCTAGGATTAGTTTTAATCACTTTTGGGCTTATGCCCTAGAATTCAGATGATGTCAATCCTAAACAAAAGACCTAAGTGGAGATGTCAAGTTTGTTTTGTCATAAGGCTACCTCAATCGGGTAGAGGAATACCACTGTGAAAGGGGGATGTTTGAGATGTTGTGTAGATTATGATGTGATTTGTATGTGTTGTGCAAAGGAGAGTAAGATTAATTTCTCATCAATACCATGGATATCACCCCATGTGTATGACCTCGGTTACATTTAATCTACATTCACTAGAATTAAAAACAACAAGCAAGAACGTGATGCACGTGTTTTAAACCCAAATTGAAGATGATATTCGATGAAGCAAAGAAGATGACTTTCACTAATGCAAAGATGTGAAAGAAATACAAATTATTTTACCAAAATGACAATATTTTGTGAATATTTAGAAGAAAGAAATGAAAGGGTGCTCCTTATATGAAAACAAGCAAGAAAGAAAAGTAAGAAACCCGAATAGTGGTCCCATGTGTAAAGCAAAATGTTGGCGCATAATTTTTGGTTACAAAATAGATTTGCTTCTATCCTTTCATTCTCTGAGAAACATATAAGGGGGTTAGGTTAGGAGGAATACCCGTTGAGTGTTGGGAAGGTGTGCGACACCGTAGAGAGAGATCAGACCGATTATGAAGAACTCCTTTTTGTCTCAAGTACTACCTCGTAAATAAGAATGCAAGACCACCAAATTTTAGTTAGAAAATAAGTAAGGAACCACTTTGGCCCAGGAAATACTAAACTTCCTCCTCGAAGGTGGTCAGGCCTCGCTAATATAAATTATTGTAAAATGATAATAAAGAAGCTATCAGAAATCACGCATTTAGGTAATTTGTTACTAAAATCAACAGAGACTAAACTACCCATAATAAAACGTCATTCTCGCTTTTGTTTGGTCATTGGTTATCGATACGCCTGCATCAAGTTGCAGTGGATATACCAGTCTGAACTCGAGGTCTGTTAGAGATAAATAGGTGAAGGGTCTGGCTTTGGTATAAGTCATGCTGACCGGCGCCGCCATCGGATAACCGATCTGCGTGGTTATAAAACCACCACCGGTAGGGGATAACCGGATATCGATAAAGGGTGATTTAGGCTTCTCGGATAGAGGTTGATTATATGATGGTTATGGGGTTTTAAGGTCACAGTGGTAATGGTTAGGGGAATAGAAGAAGGCAATGGAGAAGACCTCGAGAGTGAGAAAACTGCCTTCTAGGAAATATAGGGATGGATGAATGAAGGTTAGTGTAGGGGTGCTGCTGGGTCAAAGTTAGATCCAGGTGAGTTTATAATTTTTATCAATCAAAAGTTCAAGAAATGGAGCCTTGTAATACATACAAGATGCTACTTTACTATTTTCCCGACGAGGATACAAAGGCTGTGTCCGAGGAATGTGGTGATGAAGGAAAAGCTCAGGTGGGATGATCTCGACAATTGAAAGTGAGCCGATGAAGCTATCCTCCGACTCTCCTAATGCTCGACGAGTGTGACAGTTGATCTCGTTGATCGCTTATAGTCTTGACTCACTCTTCTCTCCAAAACTCTTTTTCTCCTTCTCATTTTTCTCTTTCTTACAAATGGATTCGGATCCTCGATTTTGGTCGGGGTAGGTCATTTATAGGGAACTGATGGTGGTTACATAACCGATGGAGGCTAGCAGTAGGACCGCAGATCGGCCAAGCAAAGTTGGCTATTTTTACTAAAAATAGCCAACTTTCCCTCCTTTCTCCCAAGGGTCAACTTATGGGCTTATGGCTAAGCCATTATTAGGCCTGCTTTGGTGTGTGAGGGGTGATGAGTCATGGGTGTGGGTCTAGACCAAGTCATAGGTCTTAATTAGGTTAGTTTGTGGTTAGGGCTAGGTCAGTGAGTGAGGTGAGGTGGCAGGGTCAGGATGTGGGATTTATTAATTATAAGGTAATTAATAAATAATTCAAAGGTGTAAGGTTTTAGGTGGTGAGGTAGGGTTAGGTCAGGATGAGATACTTGGGTGGCATGTGGTGTCAGAAGACCCAAATTTGTGTCTACACTAAGGATACGTAGGTTCCTCCCCATAACAACAATGTAGTTGTTAAATACTCACCATCTTATGAAAGAGTGGAACCATTCTATGTTTCCTATTAATTAATGGTTTCAAGTTAAGAAACTGCATTTTAGATTTAGGTACTTCTCAATATGTCATGCCACCTAAATTTCTAGATGCTCTTGGCTTACCTGATTTTAAGACCATATGAAGGTGTTATTCCATGGAGAGACAAGTCCCTTTAATCGGGAAAATCAAATATTCACTAGTTGTTCGGCATCTTTCCCCGACAAAAGATTAAATATGACAATCTTAGTTGTAGATATTCCCGTCTCTATGAGATGCTTGGCAGTAGAAACTTTGAAAAGAGCTAGAGGAGATGCAAAGATGGATTGTCTTGTGCTCATATTCCATCAAAGGAATAAATCAAGTCGGGAGCCGGAAAATAAATCTAAGTACATTATGTGGAAAATATGAAGATCCTAGATCTCAAATTCTTTTAGAATCAATTATAGTGTATACTTCTTGGAAATGGATAAAGGCATTCCGTAGATAGAACTTCAACCAGAGCAAAGACAAAAAGAGAGGAAAAATTTGGACGATGGATTTTAAAGGCACTGTGTTCTTTCGGGATTAGGAGTCTGGTGTTCTACTTAATATATCCAGATCATGAAATATTCCCATACTCACACAAGCGAGATGTTTGAGAACACCAACAATACGGTGGGAGTATGAAGCATTACCGCTAAGAATGGAATAAGCTAAAAGAAAGGAGTGCAAAAATCAAAGCCCAAGGAGATGCCGAACTTCTAATCAAGAAACAAGTTTCGAGGAAAAATCAAGTCAAAAGAGATATACTCAAGCATTATAGAGAAAGAGTGCTTTCATCCACACTCAGCTTTTATAGCCTTTCTCTATCAATTTCATTCCAATAAATTAGAATTCCAAGGTAGACTTTTGGCTCAAATGTACTCACAAGACTATTGAACTGGATAGACTCACGTCAATATTCGACAAGGAACTATAGCCGGGATGGTCTACCACCCCAAAGTACCTAAAAATATTCAACAATGGCAGTACTTTTCAATGAGGACAAACAAACATTTGCATTTCTCTGAACAAGACAACTTTGACAAGTCGTGATGTTCAAGGGAGTAAGTCAAGACTACTGCATAAACACTATAGGCATAATTGATCCGCATTATGGTGAAAATAGTGGAGTAATGCAAATCGAAAGGTAAAAATATCTAAGTTTTTAGTTTCTTAGAGGGACATTCAAAACATGATCAATAGTCAAGAAGGACAAAGAATATGGTGGTATTTATTCTCATAAATGTAGTCGGTAAATCTAGAACAAAGGAAGTTGATGAAGACTTACCACAGAGAGAGAAGAAAGGATGAGACACCACAAGAAGCCGATAAGGACTTTCCTGTTTGTATTTGATGGAAGTCAAGGCGAAAGGAAGTTTGAGATCGAGACTGTAACTGTGGGACAAGAGACATGAATCAAGGGCATGCATGGAAAATATGATTCACTCCTGAAAGGCTCCTTTGTGATCAAAAGATCCGCCAGAATGGATACTTTCTTCTTGGCCTACTAGGATGGGAACCGAGTTACCATCATTTTTTCAATGGGAAATATTCGAGGTTGTTTAGGAACCGGTAAAGATACAAGGTCAAACTTGTTCAGATATAAATAAAACTTTTGTTTTTTTCCTTCTTTTTTCTTTTTGTTTTGTGTTGTTTTATTTTCCTAATTCCCCAATATAAATAGAAAAGACACAAACCAGAGATGCTGGGATCTCATCTTCACTCCTTCATTTCCTTAAAAGAGGTAAATATGTCCATTGACGGAGCCAATTAGTGTCCCCTGCATGATTTCACCCCCCCGAAACTGGGACTACCCATTTGAAAAAAATCTATTCTTTTAAAAATAATGGGTCTTTTCATGTTTTTATTTCCGTAAGATGTCTATATTACGTTAATATATTCCTAATGAATCATATGAGCCAATTTTAAAATACCTAAGGATGTCGAAATCTCATTTTATTCCATTCACAAGTTTTGCTCATGGGAATTTTTATTTAATTATTTATTGATTTAAATAATGCCCCGCTTTTGAAGTAAATTGTGCTCTCGTTCAATCTTGCTGGAAGTTTTGCATGCCAAAAGATTCACTCATCTCAATAGGTTTTCTACCAAGAATGAATTCAGTGGAATTGTCTACAACTTATGGCAACATTTTTTGCTTTTGTTTATTTCTTTTACATTTTTCTTTGGTTTTCTTCGCACTTCTTTGTGAAATTCCCTAGGTCTCTGCCTGTCAAGTATAGTCTGCTTAATTATCAAGCATATAGATATCATCTAATGACACATCACCTTAAGGAATCAACCTCCAAAATGCAAGCTTCCTATTTAAAAATGATGAAGTCATGCAAAAAAGCCTCTCCTAAAGTCACATTTTTGGAATTAATGAGTGTAAACCTGCAATGGGATTTTTAGTAGTGGTCACAAAGTATAATTTCTCACCGCTCAGAGGGGTAATTTTTCCCATGAAGTCAAAGACACTTAATTTGTGATGGAAAAATTATCTTAGCATATGGAAGGCATGGTAGGAATTTCATACTTCGCCAGAGAGGGTACTTCTTCCCACGAAGTCAAAGTCTCTTAAGTTACAATGGGAATATTAGAGGTGTCAAAGGTGGGAATCTTACTTGCCTCAGAGGGTAAAAATCTCTAGCATTATAAAAGAAACCACTTAAACACTAATGGAATTTCTTACCTACCTTAGAGGGTAGAAATTACCAATATCTAAAGTCAAACAAGCGCTAAGTGAAAGAGGGGATTTTTGAGCTGCGCTGCAGGTGCCATAAATTCCCATCAAAGTTGACTTCCTATTTTTGGAAATTACCCTTGTTAAAAATGTGACCCACCTTCGGGTGAATAACAATGCATTTAATAATATTTATTAATGGTTTATTCACCCAATTTGGTGCCATATGAAATAGAAGGAAAGTCAAATGGAAGTGAGAAGAGCTAAGGAGAAGTCAAGGATGCATGCTAAAAATAAATAAAATAAATTTATTTAAAAGAAACTAGCAACATGCATAATTGAAGCACTCAATCTTGGGTGTATAAGCATGATTGTTTATTAATAAATTTATGCATTGAAATAGGAAGAGAAATTATTAAAAATAGTATGTCGAGGATTATACAAGTATGGTTAGCCATAATAAATAAGTAATCTAATTATTTTTGCCATAAGGATTGCTCGAAACCTAATTCTTCTAGACATGTTTTGGCACCAAAGGAAGGAGGTTTTTGCATTAAAGAGTGTTTTTCATCGCTATAACTTCAAGGTTTAGTGCTTAGGGTCGAAAGGATTGATTCTTGTTAATGATAATATCTACATGTTGGTATATGTGCCCAAGCGGAATTAAATAATATTTTTCTTGTCTTGTAGATGTAAGTAAAACCTCAAATTTTAGGGAAGTAGGCTTTGATATGCAGATTTTGGTGATAAAATCAAGTATTTGTGCCATGGATTCCATCTTTTATGAATAAACTTGCTGGTGTATTCAATAAATGTTAGGCATATCGAATATATCTTCGACTCAAGAAGTTTCCTGATATCGCACAAATGGATCTTAATCGCGAAAGGATTCCAATAGAATTAAAAGAAAAAGAGCTCTCAAAAAATATTATTACATCCATGTTAGAAGCATGATGAAAGAGAAAGATCAGCAGTAAATTATGCATAGTTTTCTAGATTTGGTGAACTAATGATACAAACATAGGCCCCGAACTTATCACTCTGATTTAATCGATGATCCAAATCTCATAATTACAAAATCTTCCAAAGAAAATTCATCCTCTTGTTTCTAATGTAGCCCATGTAGAAATCAGTGCATGGAGAATTCCTCATGTGATATTGTGCATGTGTTTCTCAATGTTCCACTTAAGCCTTCATCAATTGCTATTTGTATTCGTGATTCACCTAGTACTACTTTAAAGAATTTAAAAATTGCCTCATATGGAATTAAAAATAAAAAAGGTGATGATTTTTCTGAATTATTTATGACAAGCATTTTATCAACAGATGTGACTAAAGAAGAATTAAAAATCTTCATGATAAAAGTGGAAGACAGTCACCGGCAATACTTGCAAGTTAAAAATTACAATATAACTACTTCTAGATCCAATGCAGGAGAATCAAAGGAAAAGGATTCAACCACATGTAGTATATGTGAAGAAGAACAAGACTGGGAGGTTTACATCTTTCTTCTTATTTCTTTTCCTCTTTCTTTTATTTTCTTCGAAAAGTAATCGAGAAATCAATTAAATTATAAAACTTAAGTGATTGGTTTCAAATCATTTGAAGAAGTCAATTACTTGGAAATAAAGTTAAGACTTGCAAAATAAAAGGCTGTGTTTTTCAGTTATAAATCATGCATGTCATGCAAAGAGGAATTCCAGGAGGAAGATTGCCAATTTTTCCCTTTTCACAGCTTCCACATATGGTAATTCATTTAAAGTTTCCTATTTGTAATTGGGATCTTTATACACTATAAATAGAGGAAGAACCTTACTTCTGTTAAAGGATTAGAATTTGTAATCAACATTCTTGTGCTCCAAACTTTGAGCTAAAACCCTTGATAGATTTCTATAAGAAGAGGAATAAAGAAGAGATTTCTGGAGAAATTTATGTCAACAATGCATTTATCTTTTATTTATTTTTAGATCTATGCATAAACTTTGTGTTATCTAGATCTAGATATGAAAGTTTCCTGCTTCAAATTCCTCGTATGTTTAGATCTATTTGTTTCTTCTATCGTGCATGTAATCAACTTTGTTAACTATTGGTTTGGTTGGACATCTTCTTTCTCTTTCTTCTTGTTTTCTATTGCTTTCCTCTTCTACAGATATTTCCTTTCTCTTACATCTACTTACTTTCTAAAACTATCTAGCTATGGTTCATGAGTTATATAGTTAAAGTAATACCAACAAATAGATATTAGAACATATAACTCGATAAAATCTTTACACTTCCTGAGCCTTACCGGTAAATTATGGAGATTTATCTCATGATTTCCTAGGTTTTTAGATGTAGAAAATCGAGCCAACATGTACTAATGTTAGGCATATTTGAGAATGTGCCTATGTGTGGTTTTGAGCCAATTTTGGCATATGTAATGAGGTTTTTGGGCTAGGCCAACTTGATCGATTGGGTCAATCGGTGAGACTATTTTATTTCAAATTTTAAATGTTTCATTTTTTTATGGGTCAAACCAAATGGAGGGAAAAGGTTGTCTTTAAGTTTGAAAATGTGAAGAAGCATATAAAAGCATGTTTTTGGGTGCTTTTTGGAACTAGGAAGTACATGCAAGGTAATGATCCTAGGTGAATGAATTTTATAGGTGTAATGAGCATGAATTGAGATAATATAAAGTGTGTGACATGTTGATGAAGATAATAAATCATGTGAGTAATAATTTGAAGTGATTGAGAAGTTAAGAAAGAGCTAGATTGCAAATTTGAAGACCTAGGGCTCGAGAAAAGATTTGGGAAGAGCTTGGATCTGAATTTGGATCACTATTAGTTGTGGTATCAAAATATTTTCAGTGGGTTACTTCATCAAAATATTGAGTGATGATTCATATTCATGCAAGTGCTTTGTCGTGCTCTAATATCAACAAGGGTTTAAGGGTCACGATGCTGTTCAGGTTTGTGCCTCACTAAGGAAAATCATTCTGGTGATGTAATATTCACTTCGAGTCCTTGTTATGTGTAATATAATCAAAAATTAGTGGTTTTTCTTCCTCTTGAGGTTTTCTAACTTATGTCTTTTTGTCTTATGTTTATACTCTTGCTCATGGTTTATAACATGTAAAGTATTTGATTGTGTACAAACATTAATGGATGGTTAGGTGATTATGTGTTTTGAATAAGTATTATCAAATATGATTAATTTTTTTTTAAGAATTGATTCACCCCTTCTCTTCGTCTATTGTGCTTCTAACATGAAAGGTAGTGGTGGCAACTTGAAATAGTATGTACATGCTTGTTTGCCTTAGGTAAACAAAAGTAGGCCGAGTATCAAAATTCGCCATTAATGATTGCTTAAGTTTGTTCTAATATACGCTACTTACACTTAGGTGATTAATTAATTTCATCAAAGGATCAACCTAAATCCACTATATGAATTTATGAAAAACAAATTATCAAAGTGCATTGTGAACACTTAAAAAGGATAAGATGTTTATAGATTCCCTATAAACAAATGGGAATTAATGAAACTTAACTAATGCCACTGAATATGAAGATGGGAATCATGACATGTATTTTGTGCCATGTGAGTCATACCGACATCATTTCGTGGATGTCTACAGGAGAGGTATGATCATGTAATGACTTAGGTCATTACGTGAATGTACCTTTTCCCGCAGAGGGATCCAAAAAGTGGTGCTAAGCACATGAGTTTGATGACCGATAATGCTAATTTACTTATAAATGTAGATTTGGTGCATGAAACTTTCAATTTAAATAAATGTTTACTTAAAATGTATAACAATGATCCTAATAATCTAAAAACAACAGTAAATGAATTCCAATGTATATTACTCGTAATGGTTGATGTGAAGAGAATAGAATTTTCAAGTGGCTTATGCAGTTGCTATGAAACTAGGCTGAAGCAATAGAGATGCCAAAAATATGGCCATAGTAGTGCATGTAATTTAGATGCATTGTCTATTCACCAAGTCTTCTTGTTATGGTGTCGAGATTCATATGTGTTTTACAATGGTAAATTTTCATAGGATGCTAAAAAGACATTACAATTTCTCTCAACTTGTAATATTGGCATAACCAAATGATATATCGGGTATATTGGCTCGTGAAGAGCATCGAGGGGATCGTGTAGATATGTAAACAATTACAGCTACACATGGCTAATACTAATATTGTCTAGTTGATTCTAAACATTAATAATGCTGGATTAATCTACCGTAAGCTATTAATCATGGAAGACATCAAGATAATTAACTAATACTAAAATAATTCCAAGAGTGCTGTCAAAATGATTTTACTCATTTCAGCATATGATAAATTAAGCTGGGATTTAGTAACTTATGTATACCTGAATTTAATGGATGCATGTTAAATTAATTAAAGGCATAAAATCTAATGAATGAGTTGATAAAAATCCTTAGTTTGATGTATAATTAAAGAAGTGTTACATATTTCCTAAGGTTATCACCAAGTACGCAATGCATGTAAAGAAGATAAATTTCACCACTAAATGGTAAAGCTTTATATATACAATTGGTTCCTTGGATTAAAAAAATCGACCAATAAAGTGTTCTCATGAATTGCCAGGTAGGCATTTTAAGACATTATTCATAAATTCTTATAGGTGTATTTAGATGAATTCACAATATATGTATTTAGTCCAAGGGACCATTGTGATAATATGAGGCTCATGTTTGAGAGGTGTAGATAGTCGAGCATCTCTCATAACATTGGGTAAGTGCACATATTTTCAGCACATTTTAGCACTTTACTTGGGAATATCATTTGTAAGGAAGTATTGTTGGTAGACCCAACTAAAATAGTTGTGATCTTGGGTTTGGAAGAGCCTACCAATCAAAGCGAGGTGAAATTTCGGGACACACCGTTAGTTATTACACAGAAATTCATCAAAGCGCAGAAAAATACGGCTGCTCCTCGAAATAATTATCAAGGATAAAGGAAATTTAATATGGTGATACATAGTAGCGTACATTTGAAATATTCAAGAAGAGGAATCGACCGATTGACCCATTTTGCACTCTCCCTCATGAGACAAACTGCACTTTCATGTTCTATGTTGTTAATTACTCGTCATTTTGATCGGGTAGTGTCGGGCACAACTAGGAGAAGGAATCATGCTATCATCCCATTTTATTTGCAAAGGTGAAGTCGATGACTCATAGATAAGAGAGTTACAAAAACCATTGTAGCATAAGGAATTGTCTATGATTTATGTAATGTACAAGCTCGTAAAATTATTGGTTTGAAAACCATTTATTTTCTATACGTATCATATAAGAGGAAGCATTTTATCTGGGAAACCATTTTCGAAGGGTGCATAAGGTATGGATACTGTCATGGAGTTTTATTTCATAGTTTCGGTGAAATGGCAGGACAATTGAAATTTAATAATTTATCAAGGATCACTGGTGAGACACACCGAGTACTGAGGATACAACTTCAGATGAACTTTTAAGGTTAAACTAATGTGTCTATTTAATCGGAGAATATCGTGATTGTTTGTGTACTAGGAAAAGCACTCAAGGAATGGGAATACATCGAGAAAAAATAGATTTCATCTATGTAACACCTTAGCAGCTGATGGGTGGAGATTTGCAAAACTTGGACTATGATAATTTTTATACTATTTTGTTGGAACATGAGTAATGAGGGCTAAGGTGAAGAATCTCATGTGGTGAAATAAAGAGGAGGGAATTATGTTGGTGAAGTGGTTGTGCAGTAAAATTCTAATGAATGGAGTTAGTTTGAAACATTATACAAAGATCCTGGATGTAGAACATGTCAAGGCATGTGATCATTACATGATGTGGAAGACCTGAAACATAGATGAGATGCCATCGAAACCACAAAGTGTTTAGCTTCCTTTTGAAAATTTGGGGTCCTATTTCCTGGCCATACCTGCAGTAGGATTGGTACTGGCTATAATATTACTTATACATACTATCCATAAGGTGGGTAGGATGCCGACCTATAATGGATTGCATGATAACCAAAAACAATGCTCTTATGAGAACATATTAGTAGGTATGGTTTCTCGCTATGTCTGACAAGGATAAGAGGAACTCATTTAACGAGAAGATGACTTTTGGTAGATTTTATGGTGGCATCATAAGAATACCAATATCACTCAGTGATAAATATGACTATAGAATACTTTAATAAGATCTTGGGATAGAAAATTGAAAAAATTGTGATGTCAAGAAAATATCAGATAAAGTATCATTCAGACTGCATAAAATAACACTTATGTGTTGTCAGCTACACACACCTTTCAGCTAGTGTTTGCACGGAAGTACTACCAATAGAATTAATGCTACCATCCATGCACATTACGCAAAGTGGTGGATCCAGGCTGATTAAAAAGGCGGAAGCGGAACATTGATAAAATAATGAAATTAAAGATGACACATCATCGTGGCATCGAGATAATTACTGCAGAATGAAAGATAGGCTGGCATGTCATAATAAGGAACATTGGTGAACACAAATTTTAGCTGAAATATGGTCCTTCTCATGATCTCCAAGCCTATACACTACCTAAAGAAATTGAAGGCACATTGGTTGGACTTATCAGAGTAAACCGCATACTCTGGAATTACGTGCATGCTACTATAGGTGATGGATGGTACCATGTTTTTAGTTATTTAATGAGTGGTCAGTTTCTATTGAGAATAAAACTTATTGATGTTTGTAATAAGGCATTATTTTTATTTTTATTATAATGATACTATGTTTCTTTCTAGTTAATGTTATGATTCATTTTAGTATTTCCTTATTTTTTTACCGCGCACCTGTACGTAGAAGATGATCACTATCTATTGATTTCACGTGCGTGAGGACCACGGCATATTTTAGTGGGAAACTAGGTGGCATACGAAAGAGGAAAAAGAAAATCTGTTAGCGCGGTATTGATAATGGTTGTAGAATCGCATGACGTCAAAAATGGGATTGCGAAATATAGGTAGGTTACAGTGGATAGGAATAACACAAGGAAATTACTCTGGCAATGGAGATCAAATGAGGAGAAGTGATTATGAGTGTAATGTGAGGTAGGAATCAAATGGTAAATATTTGTATATGAATAACGATTATGTACTTTGATGCAAGGATATGAAGTATGTGGTCTGAAAGTAGTGCAAGGTACGCTATAGTTATTACAACTTCAAGGTAAAAGGATGTTAAGACAAAGTAAAAATGAAAAAGGTGCTTTAGTAATAAAATAACTTAAGATTCTAAAATTAAGAAAAGGCAAGAAAGTAGAAAATTTGTCAAAGTATATGAAACAATTATAAAAGGAGACACTTATTTGCTTCCAATTCAAGTGAGAATTTGAATAACTGAGCTAAATAAGGAAAATTGGTACTACAAACAAAGAGAAGTGAAAAATAAATGGTAGAAATACACATAGTTGAAAAAGTGCCTCAGGAAGATAAAAGTTTGAGCCAAGCAATTGAATGCAACATTAGGGAAAACTTAAAATAACCATTTGGGGAATAATTGAATAGATAGGTTTGCATCATCTGATAATGAATTAAGATAGTTTCAGAAGAAGATCATTCTAGTACAAATTTGAAGGGATTAATGGAACTAATATCAAGAGCCTGCCCCCACGAAGAGGCTGAGGCTGGAAGTTCAAGAAACCCTTATAAGATATATACTGTAAATGTCAGACCCCTCCTAGAGTGTTTGTGGCCTTGACTTTTGGGAAGTCAATATCACCAAGTTAAAAATCAACAAATTCAATCGTAGGGCTCCAAGGCATGAAGCAATGTTGAAGACATACATACAAGTAGATCTACAAAAGGAAAAAAATGAAGAAGATAAAGTCTCCGGCTGATGATCTGGAAGATTTAAGGAATTTGAGAAGGGGTAGGGGTCCCTCATTCACTAAGCCACCTCAGTGAAGCCCGTGGAATTTTCCAGTATCATGTCTAGGTATTAGGGACTTATTCTATTTCCCAGCTAAAGAATGAGGATTACAACCCAACCCATCAAATGTCACATGATTGAGAAGCTACTGGAGAGGATATGGAGATATATCGTGCTGATGCAAAAACTTGATGAATCTTCCATTCAACTGCACATGAAAAAGGAGGCACATCAAATGATTGAGCAAGCCCACAGATCCTACAACTAGGCTTCTTCCATCTATGCCATATTGTCCCTTGAGAGTCAGATGATGTCAACAAGAATTTTTATACATTGCACACAATATTGAAAATAAGGACCCATTACAATTACTTCACAAATACATTCTTTTAATGGAATCTATGATGAGGCCAAAGCATAAAACAAAGAAGGAGCCAAGATAACTTGGAGCTTGAATCCTCCTACTACTATTTTTTGGGAGATAGAGTACTAGATAGTCCATAATAAAGATATGTGGTTTACCCTCCACCAGTAAAACAAATCCATTGTAGTTAAATTCATTAGTTACACTTAATACACAATAAAATTCATACAATGATATGATAAATGGTTCAAAAGACATATGCCAGCTCGAAAACAATGTGTATCCTAACATGAGTACTTTTCAGAGGGTTTGAAACAAGAGAATATCAAATGTATGTAATTACAATCTTACTTGATTTTAGGATGTTATGGATGAGACGGTCTTATGCAAGATGTCATTGTATTCACTATATGGTATTTCAAGTGCACAATAAATAGAATAAAGACATGTATAAGTTACTTAATGCTGACAAGGCTGGAATCAATTATCTTCATGTGACCATACAGTGATTCTAAGCCTACATACTCCAGATGAGCTATACTTTGACTCTGAGCCCTGCTGAATGCCACACAAAGGGGGATGAGCATGGTGAACTTACTTTTATGACCAAAAATTAGGAGAGAATGGAAAGCTATGAGATTCTTTCCTCTAATAGCCTAGATGACTCCGTTGTACCACCTCTTAAGAGAATGTGTGAAGCTATCTAGAGGAAGAGGAAGAAGAAGAGGGTGGACTTAACCACTCACATAACAATTTCCATGTTACAAAAATACAAGATGGTGATGGTGCATGGAATTATCAGCCACCCAAGAGTGACATGGAAAATACTAAGGTTAAATGTAGTGGGGAGCTAGTGGTATCCATTGAAGAGGAGAAAGGATAAATTTCCACTGGAGGAGCATATTGAATGGGATGAACAATGGGTAAGAAGAATGCTGAGTGGGAAAATATGGTCAAGCTTCTAAAGAGGGTGTTAAACCAAATCCCACCTAAGGTAAGACTCACATATGAAGAGGTTATAAAGGAGGAAGGAAACTGACGAGATTAGATAAGCTTATCGTGAAGATATGACTTAGATGCTGAACAGTAATAAAAATTTACCCCAAATAAGATGAGAACAAAGGAAAAATAAATAATGAGGTCACTGCCCAAATTATAAGCCAAAGATAGATGCAGATTATAATGGGATGAATGGAATATTCAGAACATGGTTATAACACTTCGATAAATATTAAGAGTGACATAGTACGTCAGTCAACAAAATAACGGCGAGAAGGAAGAAAAAAAGGCATTCATTAATACAAACATAAAGCTTTGAGGATTTATTTTGGGTAAAAGATCGTGTTATAAGTATTACAAGTACCTGATTTAAAAAGTACTTAACCGCAACCCATCTCAATGCACATGTAGATGAATAACTACCAAGACCATCCTAGAGAAATATTACTCCACTAATAAAATTGCGACTAAGGTTATGAATGCATTAGAGAGGTTGTTATGTACCATGATAATTACACAAACCATTTCAAAAGAAAGAGAAAGTGGTTATATATGACTGAAGGAGTGAAGCTAGATTTGACTGTGGTGATTCAAGAGCCCAATATTAGAGCTGCGAGTTGAGCCAAATTCAAGTACCAAGAATTGTAGAGAGACAAAGGTTTGAGAAAGCATCAAGCCAAACTTGGAAGAGGGAAGAAAGTTGAGAGTGAAATAGATTATTTCTGCAACTTTTCCCCAACCACTCCGATATTTGATTTAGTTCTCTCAGATAGGTGAATAATATTTTACATCAATTATTTATTCTTTCAGTGATTATTCATACACTTATTGAGAAACAAGTTCGAATATCATTGCCAAGGATGAAGAAATCAAATTAGTGTGGGTAATGTCGCACTCCACACAAATCTGAACTGAAAAGTATATGTCGCGCACATGAGGATCTTGGTGTGCGACATGCGTGATTTTAGGCACAAAGAGGCATGTAAAGTACGTATCGACGGCAACATAAGGTGATCATGACCTATTAGCAAGAAACATCGGTACTTAAGCATTTAGCCAATTTGTTGGGAACCGCAAAAGGCAGAGATAGAATGGGACTGAGATCGTGTCTGCATTCCAAGCAACGTGCTTCCAAATCCAAAGAATAAGATCATGAAGACTCTCAAGATAAAGGAATGCCTACTTTTTGTATAGTAAAGAACAAGCATGAAGATTCATGAAGGTCGTATGCGATCGACAAGAATATGATTGTTAAAAGTGGAGTTTAATTGGTAGGAGTTGAATCGTAATATTATTTGCAGCTGTACACCAATGCATGCATATGCTTTCAGTATGCACACATGGGCTATTTTTAGCATGCATTTATATTCTTGATGATATATGCATAAAGTGAAGGAAAAGTCCCCATCCCTATAGTATATATGTATATTCATCAGTATCACATTGTTTTGGACATGATGTGTAATAAAAGCACCTCAAGTTGTAATAGAGTTATGCTGTCCCAAATTTACGAGCGTAACGATTCATGACTGCAGATAGTTATCAGCTATGTATTCAACTTCTATTTTGTAATCCTTTATTATTAATGATAATTGTGGTTGGATGACTAAAGTAATTGATGTGTATCTAAATATGGTGAACGTACCCCAAGTGCAATTGTTCTACAGATTATGGTTCGATCTCGTTATGTTTCCTTATTACTGTGTTTCCTTTTGATAATCTCAGTGACATGATGATTGTAATGATATGCAATGAATGCTGTTGCTTTGCAATTCATGATATGTATGCTAACATCTTTAAAATGCTGCCATAAAGGAGGGACTATGCAGTAGATCAATGTGCTTCAACAGTGATCTACATTCAGATCTATCTGGATGAAGTGCCAACGTGGCATCAAGAAGCTAATACGGGTTAAATGGAGGACTACACCCTTATGATAAAATGGCAAAGTTTTAGATGAATGATTCATTTTTAGCCCTGACTAGCCCAACAAGGTCACGGAGGTGACTGATATACCATGGTACTATGATGTTATATCCATCTACCATTTTTGAAGTGAATTAGAAGATATATATCAGTCTCTAATAAGGTCATAATTTAGGCATTTTTCAGATTTTTACAACACTATGGGCATTTCTACAAAGACTCCCAATGGGGCTTATTTTTTCCTTGACCCATATTCATCCAATTTAGTGAAGCATAACAGCTCATCCAAGTAGGTTGATGATATTTTCCAAGATTCCACGAGATTCATCTTGGCAGGACACATACTTAGATGAGATTTTGATCTATGTTTTATAAACACTAAGAACTCTAAAGGTAGAACTAATCAGGAATATTTGCTTGCGTTTGTGTTTGCGGTATAGAGACAATAAATTAATATGACATTTCACAGTAAGAATATTGATTCAACCTACTAATCAGATGGGTTAGAGGAGATGACAAGGATAGGTCGATCATGTCACATGTGAACATTATGCATATTGGGGAGATACCCCGTAATATGCACTGACACACTCTACGAGAGATCCAGGCAGATACACGTACTTCACTGAAGACTCAAATCATGTATGAATGGTAACGCACTTATAGATGTATATATGATATTTGATCCTCACCAATGTTAGCGAGGAGTGAAATAATCAGTTTTTCCTGCAAAGCGGCTACACATTTTACAATAACAAAGAGTCATGAGAGATATTATTTATTGTGTTCCAACATGAAGATCTGCATTTAATTACACAGTCGATATGAATGGTGGATCATGTTCCATTTTACTGACATTTTATTATAGTATTGTTACTCCTCTTATGTGGTCATGATTAGTTGAGGATATATATATCACATAGATGATGAGGACTAACTTGTGCGAATATGGAGCAAACCTAGTGGCACCCTACAGGATAAATTGAAAAGTCACAGGCTATGTCCTGACTTATCATAACGACATTTCTGTATAAATTTACTCAAGAGGATATCGATTAGTGGAGGTGATTAGTGTTCTACATCTTACATATATACTGATTATGTTTCACAGGTAAAAAGATTGAGTCTCGAAAGGGCCAGTGAAGTCATGATCATGGTGTGACCTCAACTCTTAGAATTGTATCCATTATGGGTCGATAAAGGAATCAAATGAGCCAGTCAAGCGGGTCTGGAATACCAGCGACATACATATCTATGTCTAAGGATGATGGGGCCTAAATAGTCTGATGAGCCGGAGGTCATGAGAAAGATGTGACCATGGGGATGGGTTAAGGATCATGATTTCGAATGTGGACGATACATATTTCATAAACTATGACGGCTAAGAGGATGCTCTCAAGAGTGGATGATGCTCTTCTAATATGAGAGTGAGTTTGCATAACCCAAAATGTATACTTAAGATGTTCCTTCTAACTCAAGACAAGGTGGCATAGATCTATCCCGATCTTCAATCCTCTCAAGGACTAGGATGAGGCCGGGTCCTGATCACGGATCCCTGAAGTTATTCCTACCAATCAGAATGAGTTGAGGATCATCGACATAGTTTTGCTGAAAGTATTATATTAGCAGACCCATTATCTACTGACTAAAGTGGTAGGTGGATCACCGACTGGGTCCTTCACAGTTTAAATCGTCACCTGGATGATTTAGTATGTGAAAATCACCACGGGCCATTTGTTAGGAGAAGGAGACAACAGAGATCAGAACATACCTCTAGGTGATGTGAGAATGACAAGAAGGAGATGGCATAGAAGATGAGCTAGGAAGATTTAATGAGCATTTATATCAAAGATCATGGGTAGAATGATCATACCATTATTGGGTTTTCAGGTCCCATGTGATGAGTATTGATATCGATCATGGATACATTATCCACGTCAATTCAAACATTTCTCTTAGAGCTGTGAAGAATTTAGGAGTGAAGGCATTTTGGAACCATAAGTATGAATCGTAATTGCCAGCTGAGCATGCCTCACTGACCATATGATCTAATGGTGAAACCGGATGCTTATACCAAGCAATCTGATCTAATCACTGAGGGAAGAGATGAGATATCTCGTGAGGGAGTGCCATGCATAGGCTGGACTTAATTAGTGTTAGTATATTGTTTAACATGATATAATGCTGGAGGCTCTAGGGATCTTATGAGCGTCACCTCTGGGTATTTAATGCACATTGGGATCATTATAGCTCCAGAAGGCAAGTGCATAGTAATTCTATTAGATTTCTTCCATAGATGGAGGCATGAGTTTCAAGAAGACGTCGTAGCCTGGATAGATCCCACGCTTCTCGAAAGTATCTATCGATGAGGATCATCAGTCATGATATTATAGTTAACATTTCAGTTTACATAGGAAAATTAGATAAATATATAAGATGAAAGATCATTACATTTGTTATGATACACTCGGAGCGTATTAATCGTACTTAGCTTTCAATGAGTCAGTGAAGATTAAATTTAAGTTTCTAATATGTTTTAATTCTATGATATATGAGGATATCCTATATAATGTGCTCTAACAGGGTGACTGTCGCATGATCATATCATGGACATGTCTATATCATACACATGATAAGTTAGATGTGAATGCTAGATGTCATGATCATTACCAATAGTGTATTATGATAATGAAATTGCGAAAATATACTTAAGATGGAAGAATAAATAAAACTATTGTTGATACGGAAGCGTAGATAAATGATCACACTAGAAATATCGTTTATGACGCATATGGGTAGAAATAAGCAACTATAATCATGTAGCACTAAAGATCCATATGTGTATCCTATCTAATTATTGTTCTTCCTTGCATGACACGCCTAGACAGTCCAACTCACTCAAATGATGGAAATATCAGTAACATGAGTTATAATGTTCTTTAATGATAACCCTAAGGATGATGTAAAACACTAGGTGATAGATGTGAATCATGGCTATTTAGGGAAGTTGCATCTTCAACACCACTTAGGCCTAAAAGTGACATTATGTGATTGTCATTCTACAGCCTAGTTAATACACTTCCCCAAGATTGTATGCTAAGGACCCTAATTCCAAACATCTATGTATGATAATAAATGCTAAGAATAAAGATTTCTGAAAAAAATAGGAATAATCTAGGGAAAATATATCATTTGTGGAACCATCTAAGTCCACGATTTGGCATTTAGGATGAGGAAAATGGAGCTTACATAAGAATGTTGGCTTTATGGAAGATTCAGGAGTCCACGAAGTGATTTCTGACCGAGGAAAACTCAAGATACAAGAATATGACAGAGAATCGCGAAATGCTCGAGATAACATTATGACGCGTAAGAATAGTGGTAACGGGACATGGTTCCCATGGTGCATGTTCGGCAACATCGAAAAACCCTCCATCAAGTAACCCCGAGTCACTTAAAATGGAATTAACCCCATTTCATGAGCATGATGCTGCCACACAACCATGATCGTGATGGTATTCATCTAGCAATACGTAACTGAACGAAGCACAAC
>CM031236.1:699788541-699920586 GCA_018340775.1 Taxus wallichiana var. yunnanensis | reverse complement strand
AACACCCCCTTCATGAAGCTAGGGTAGTGGTGGTGATGAGTCGAGACGGAAGAGAAAGACACTCCTAAATAACTAAGAAAGATGTGTCAGTTGGGGCCCAAAACTAAAGGGCACGATAAGGTGCCCATATACAAACACAATCTTCCTAGAAGAAGAATAAGAAAAGAAGGACTAAATAGCCCTAAGAAGATGGGAAGTTGCAGAAGACCTCACCCCAAGAAGAGACCATAAGTGAAGAAACTTCATCTCAGTGAAAGGCTTGGTGAATAAGTCTGTAATCTGATCAGTTGTCTGAATGTACTGAATGTTAATGATACCATCATGAATAAGCTCCTGTATGAAGTGCATATGGATCTCAATGTGCTTTGTCCACTGATGCTGAACTATATTTCTACAAATAGAGATAGTGCTTGTGTTATCATAGTAGATAATGGTAGGCTACCGAAAGTGGATGCCAAACTCTGTCATAATATACCTGTAGCCAAATAGATTTTGTGGCAGTGTTAATTGCTCCTCTGTATTCTACGCCTTTGTAGATGATATCGCAATTGCATTTACGCTTCTTTCTAGACCAACTAATAGGACTGAACAAGAGAGAAAGCGTATAGGAAGTAGATTTATGATGATCTAAGTCACCGGCCCAATCAGAATATGTGAATCCAATCAAGTCAATATCAACCCCTCCATGATAGTGTATGCCATCAGCATAAGTGCCACGAACATAATGAAGGATCCATTTAGCTGCTTTCCAATGTAGCTCATGTGGCTCCTACATGAATCTGGACATGATCCCAATAGCATACGATAAATCTAGTCGAGTGTGAGTCAAGTAGATCAAGCTCCCAACTAACTATCGGTAAAGAGTACCATCAACTAAGGGAGTAGAGAAATTTGAAACCAACTTAACCCCGGAAAGAAAAGGAGTAGGAGAAGACTTGCAATCAGACATCTAAAACCAAGCTAGCAAATCAAGAGCATACTTAGGTTGTGAAATCAAGATTCCTGAGTCAGATTGTGAAATCTGGATCCCAAGGAAGTAATGAAGCAGACCTAAGTCAGTCATGGAAAACTTGTTGGCTAAGGCGATCTTCACAGAATCAATAATAGAGGAAGAGCTACCTGTGATCAACAAGTCATCAACATATAGAACAAGAATGAGTATGGAGTCATCTTTCCATAGAATATAAACATTTGGATCAGAGTGACACCTAGTAAACCCTGATGTAAGTAAGAAGGAGTCCATCTTGGCATACCAAGCCCGAGGGGCTTGTTTAAGGCCATAAAGAGACTTCTTTAACTTACAAATGAGGGAGGAATCTTGGACATAACCTAGAGGTTGTTCCATATAGATCTCTTCCTCTAGGTCACCATGAAGGAAGGCACTCTTAACATCCATTTGATGGACTTTCCATCTATTTGTTGTGGAAATGGCTAGGGTCAGTCGAATAGAAGTCATCTTTGCAACTAGGAGAAAAGGTTTCTGTATAATCAACCCCTATATGGGAGAAACCCTTAGCTACTAATCGCGCTTTAAACTTTTCGACGTCTCCATCTACTCCATACTTTGTTCGGAACACCCACTTACAGCAGAATGATTTTCTTCCTTTTGGAAGAGGGGTGAGATCCCAAGTATCGTTCTTCGTGAGAGAGGAATACTCCTCATCCATGGCAGAATCCCACTTAGGAATACAGAAGCCTCCTGGAAAGAATTTGTGGATAGAAGTAGAGGTGAAGAAAGAGTGGGGTCAATGAAATACTATGAGTGAGTACGTCTCATATCCGAAGTATCTCCAACTAAATCTCCAACACTTTGCAAAGTTTTCCTGGCCCAAAGGGGACCAGGAGGATCAGGCTCAGAGTCGGAAGATTCTTCACTTGAGTGAGAAGGGACATAGTCCTCATCATCACTCTTAATCAAAATTAAAAAGACTCAAAGGTCTGATGGTCGGGAGGATCTAGAAGAGGAGCACGCTCAACAGTATCATCATCTGATGAGTTAGAATCCGAATCAGTGCTGAAGAACCTCTATAGGTGGAGAAGTAGAAGTCGAAGAAGACTCATCGAACTTAACACTTCTCTCAATATATAGCTCATGAGAAGTAGAATTCATCAATCGATATCCCTTCACGCCATCAGGATACCCTACAAAGATACAAGGTTTGGATTGTGGTTCCAAAGGCCTTGCATTTCTTCTTGGGAATCGAGCCATAGCCTTGGATCCGAAGACTCGAAAGTGCTCAACATCAGGCTTGCATCCAAACCAGGCTTCAAAGGGTGTCATCCCTCTTACTGCCTTGTGTGGAACATGGTTCTGAATGTAATTTGCACAATTCACTACTTCGGCCCAATACTACGGAGGAAGAGACTTCGAGTGAATCATACAAGTGGCCATCTCCTTAAGAGTACGGTTCTTTCTTTCTGCTGACTCCATTCTGCGAAGGGCTATAAGCAATTGTATGTTGCAAAGAGATCCCTTCAGAAGTATAGAAATCCATGAACCTATTGTTTACATATTCACCTCCATTGTCGGTTCGAAGAACCTTGATAGACCATTCCACTTGTTTCTCAGCAAGAGCCTTAAAGTCTGAAAATGTTCAAAGACTTCAAACTTAAGCTTAAGAAAATATACCCAAGTATATCGTGAATAGTCATCAATGAAGGTTAGCACATAAAGAGCTCTAGTAAATGAAGGAGAAGGAAATGGACCAGAAACATCGTTGTGAACAAGATCAAAGGACGAGTGGCTCTCCAGGATTTTCCTTTGTCAAAGTTCTTTTAGGATGCTTTCAAAGTACTGACCCTCACAAAGACCCTTAGAAAACTTGACGTGAGGCAACCCATTGACCATTTCATTTTGACTCAATTGTTCAAGGTAGCGATAGTTTAGATGTCCAAAACACTCATGCCATAGCTTACTAACCTCATTTGCATGAGTGAGCAAGGCAGTGGGCGTAGAATTAGAAGTAAAGTGGGAGAAGGTGTACAACCGTGAATGGTGATCTACCTTTCCCAGCCATTGTAGTGTCATTGTTAAGCTCATGAATAATCACCGAGTTAGGACCAAATTCCACTCGCATTCCTTCACCAAGGTGAGTAATTTGGTAAACTGATAGGAGATTGGTAGAGAGATCAGGAACACTCAACACTTGGTTAAATGTTCCCCCATCCATCTCTATTGATCCACTACCGAAAACCGACATTGTCGTGTCATTACCCATCGTGATTTGGGACATTCCACAAGGTTCGATGTTGGAAAACTCAACATGCGAAGAACCCATGTGGTGCGAGGCACCAAAATCTATAATCCATGTCGATGAAGGAGCAACTTTGGCTACAAGGGCCTTTCCTTTCTTCTTATCATTTTAGCACCTTTTGCGGTGAAGACTCGGCCTTCGGAGCACTTTGTTTTATGGATTCAAGAACACTTATTTTATTTTTCTCAAGTAAATGAGATAAGTGATCAATCTATTTCTTAAAATAGTGTTGCTCATCATGACTAGTCTTCTTGCAATAGGAACACAAATACTTGCTTTTCTGTGCCCTAGGCTCAGAAGTCGAAGTGTTTGTGTCATTTTTAGGTTTGATCTTGGTTTCTTTCTTAGGTTGATCCTTAGTTTCTTTCTTCTTTTCAGTCTTCTTTCCCTTGCTAGTACTTGCTACAAGGGCATGTGACTTGGACTTGAGAGACCCCATTTGAATGAGTTTGTCCTATTCTCGAATGAGTTGGGATGAAAAACAGTCAAAGGAGGGCATCGTCCAAGTATCGCCCAAAGCAGCTTTTGTAGCGTAGAAAGTTGACATGAAGACAGAATATTCGGGACCTAGCTTAGAGAGAATTGACAAGATCAGTTGAGAATCTTTCTTTTCTACTTGACATCCTTTTAACAATAATCTAATGTGGACAAATTTTGAGAAGAAGGCTTGTAGGTTTTCAAAGTCACTAGGATTTAACCCTAGTAGTTCATTTTCCAACTCATGCGCTCTCATGTCATCTAGTTGTCCAAACATCGCATCCAAGCATTTTCCACGTAGATGTAGGTGTTTCAAATGCCTCAATGTGGAAGAGCAAGTCAGGAGAAACGGACATGTAAAGAAGACCTAAAGCTTCATCACTACGGTTTAACCACTTAGATTTTTCAGGTTCGTCATCTAGTTCAGTCTCAGTTCCCATGGTGATGTGGTATAACCCTTTACCCCTTAGTTTCATTATTATTTTGATCTCCATTTGAAAAATTTGAATCGCGTAAGCAAAGGAATTGAAAGTGCATCCATAGTGAGAGAGAGAGAAAGAAAAAAGAAAACAACCACCGGGACAATAACCCCCTACTTTCAACACTTTATAGTTGAGTGCGCATTGATTATAATGGGTCCGTGCATGTGGTTTAAAACACTTGGTAACTCATCTTGCAATTAGCGTAATAACGCGCAAGTAAGAGAGGAGACCATGATAGTGTTTCGTGGAGCAAAAAAGAGGAACACCGTAAACAAGCACAACTGAAAAAAAATAGAAAGGAGGTGAAATCTAACCTTGGTGGTGAGAAAAAGCATCTCACATCACGTGAAAAGAATCCCTTTGTCATAAGACTATGGTGGAGATGTGCTCACAAGTCCACAAAAAAGGAATTGAACAAAGCTCAAAAGAATGAGATAGTGAATTAAGCAACACAAAGATACCCCAGAAGAATGCGGCACTTTATAAAATTAGTGTGTTTACAAAGCTAATGATCCCATCATCTATAGTGCAAAAAAAAACATGAAACTTTGACTAAATAAGTGCTCAAAATTTTGAGCGATGAGTCAAAAGTTATAGCGAAAACCAATTCCATGATTTGATGAGAAAAAGCCAATAAGCCTAAAATGGATTAAAAAGCACCTAAACGCATGCAAAGGGTGTCTTATGTATGCTCATTGGAAATGGCATGGAATTTGAGATAGGGTTTGTTTGTATTGCGAGGGGGAATTAGCCACCTGCCAATCCCGGACCTCACCCTTCGTCTTCGACACTCGACAGAAGGTTAGAAATACAACAATCCAAAGACCAAATTATAATGCCAAGGAAATATATTTTTAAATAATGTGAAATTAAATAAAAATTAGATCTAATTTAAAACTAATTAGATCTAATCTAATGAAGATTTAGATGAAGTTTTTTTTTTAAAAAAGATAAATGTTTCTAATTAAAACAAAGTTCTTTAGAAACTTGTCATATGTTAAAAAACAAGGTAAATTAGAAATGTTTAAAAAAAACTTACTAAAAAGAAGTTTGATGTTTTTACCAAAAAAAACTTAGCAAGAAATAAAAAAACACGGCTCGTTTTTTTAAAAGGCAGCTATTTTTATTAGTTTTTTTTTTAAAAAAGAAATGAATGAAACTTACCAAAAATTACGGTGAAAATTTGGTGTAAGTGTACAACCACGCATAGGAAAGGAATGAATAATGAATGGACCATGTCATTTATGTTTCCCACACCGAAAAAAAAAGGGAACAAGCTTGTACGAGGATAAATAACAAAATGGGAAATGATGCACGATGCAGCCGTGCCAGTAAGGGTAAAAACATAGAGAAATGTTGCTTGGTGACATGAGAGAGTGTACGAGCCGTTTTTTCTTATGCAAAAAAAAAGGCATGTTTTGTTTTATTTGGCCAAAAATGTGCGGATGATTTTCACTGAACCTGTGAAGAAAAAAAATGAGGTAGATGATTTTTACAACCCTGTGAAGCAAAAAAGTGGCAAATGATGATTAACAACGCCTAGTAAAAAAACAATCAAAAAAAAAGCATGGAATGAAAAAAAATGTAGGCCACGCACTGAATGAAAAATAGTGATGGAGTTTAAAAAATTTTAATAAATAAACCAAAAAGTCATAGGACATCGGTTTGTTGATGAGAAACCAAAGCAAATATGCGAAGAACTCAAGGATCCCTTGACCCACGAACAACATGCGCAGAAAAAAATAGAAACTTTTTGAGAAAGCTTTTAGAGATATATTAGCAAGATAATTTCCAAAAATAGTGATCAAAAAGACTTGCATGCGAGTAAAATAATGAAACCAAGTAAGAGTAATCAACAAAAATACAAATCAAGTGCACGTTTACCCGATCTCGGCTACGATACCATGAAAAGAGTTTGCGAGAATCGAATCGAAATGAGGCACCACGAAGTAGTTGCACTCCAATGGAATTGTGAAAGCTCTGAAGCGATAGTAAAGAAAAAATGATCGATAATGGAAGAACTTGCTCAACAAAAACAAAGCTTGCATAAAGGAAAGACAGGTGGAGTGTCTTGGCATGCTCATAAATGAATAGAAAAGGGGTACATATAGCGTCTTTGAGTAACCTAGTGCATGACACACATGAAACCCTAGACCTAACCCATGTGAGATGACCCTCGACATGAGAGAGAGGACACAGGATAACTCACACTAACAAAGTGAATCTCAACTTTTCAAATAAGACATTATAATCCTCAAAATAGATTCCAGAATAAAATGAAGAAATCTGAATACCCACATTGATAAACCTTCAGATCTAGTGAGGTTCAAGAATAATAGGAATACCCTCTTAGTATTCAGAGCACAAAATCAAACGGAAAAGTTTTGAATCAAAATTCATACACATATGAGTTGAAGAAATATTCAATTATTTAGAAACTATCTTTCCCATTAAACTCATTTTCTAGTTACAGATCTGAGGAAGTAAATACAGATTCTAAATTTAATCGAAAATCCCATTAAATGGGTATCAAGAATCAAAATAAGAAATAAGAACTTACCATTTAAATTGAAGTTGAAAAACCCTCGAAGGATGAAGGATCAAAGCCCAAAAGAAGAACCCATAATGGGTTTCAACTCAGAATCCCCAAAGGAATGAAGAGATCACATAGAAAATGCAAGGAAAAAATGATTATCATTATTTTGAATTCAAAATGGCAATGAAAGCAATAATGAAACTCAGGAGGTCGATACTTACTATCCTCTCATCAAACAGTGATGATAATAACATGGTGTCAAGCTCGAAGTTCACAATAATGGCAGCCCACACTTCAACCACCTTGCTCAGAAAACTCTAGCATGAGAGCGAGATATAACTTCAGAGTACTAAAAAATCCAAACTCAAAATCTTACTCAGGAAAGATGAAAACCAAACTTCAAGGACATAAAATGAGAGATAAGTTGAACACTTCACTCACAGAGCTTAACAAATTTACGAAACCATTTATCGAGCTATCTCGGATTCCGATCAAAAGAAAGAATGTGGCGAGATATAAAACACTTATGCTCACAAACCTTCACAAGCTTAGCTCAACTAGATCTCACGAAGATATCAATAACATAGCTCAAAAAAACTTTGAACAATGGTAGAATATCTTAAAAGATTGTTCGAGAAAACCCCAATAGATCAAAATGACAGAGAAATATCAATGTTGAGCTCTCATGCATTTGCACATGAACTATAGAACAAGATAAATATCAAATAAATAGAAAATGTAGGCCATGAAAACCTATAGATAGCTCCAGATAAACAAGAAGCAAAGTGAGAGAATCATTTAATCGGAAGGGCCGAGATCGAAAGAACAAAATAATGGTGTCAAGAATTTTTTTCCAAGGCTTTGCCCATACTGACCAAAATACCGGATGAAATGTGTTTGTGGGTCGAGTTCCCTTTACCGCTGAACCCAAGAAGTGGGTTAACTCTAACTTGACCATGATCAAGGATCAACGTGAGCGTAAAACATCAAGGACCACAAGACCCACGACGTCAAATCATCACAACAATCAATGTAAACCACTAGAGTTGATGCCATGGTCAACATTAAAATCCAGTCAAAAAACCTAACCACAGGTCATGGATCGATGGCATCGAATACAAAGGTACAAAGATCAACGATAAAGAATAAGGCACGAACATTCAAAATAAAAAACCGGGGTTATAGTTAACTCGACCCAAGTGCAAAATCCACCGACCAAGTCATCGTGTAAGGGGTGAGTCACCATGGAGAAGGGGACATCCAATGTCCACCAAATAAATAATTTCAATTGACTTTCAAATGTCCAACCTTAGTGCATACACTGAATAATGTAAAAGCACCAACCAAATCATATACCGTGATCACTGAAAAGGTGAATTTTATAATATGCCAAGGCTGAAAAACTCAAAGTTGGAAGACCATATAGTATGGTCATTGAAATAATCAAATGTGGTTGAGCATTGTGTGGTGGCTTTTATAAAGTGCCCCTCATGTTTTTTAATAAACCATAGTATATGCTAAGTCCACAAAGAGTGGCCAAACCCAATGAGGACAAGAGTTCACAACCATAAGTGGTCCCCAGTTCAAGGAGCTAAAATTCATTTGTAGAGTGTCACTCATGTAACCATTTTTAAAGGAGATGTCAATATCAGAACATGTGCACATAACAGGTGGTCCTCATAGGATGTTTATATTTTGTAAATATTGCAAGTATCATTATTATTTTTCTCGAGATATAGGGAGTTGTATTTTTTCTTTCATTCACAATAGGATAGAAAAGAGAAGAAGACAGAGCTGCATGTTCATGGAGAGACACATGTCTAGCAGAAGAAACCTTAATTTTAGCAAATTATTCACTGTTATTTTCTTAAAAATAAATCAGTCAACTTGATTTAATTGTAATGTAAGTAAGGCTAATAATTCCTATTTGTAATTGCATGCTCTATTTTTCCCTTTATCTATTATTTAATAAAGGATAAAAATAAGATGCATGGGCAGTCTACAAGCCTTAGGCTATTTTTAGGAGAGGGTGAATTTTATTTTTGATATATATTGTGTGCCTTCTGCAAAGCACAAGGGGACTTTTGGAGGACTTTTTGGATATATGAGTCTTGAAGAAATTTTTCTAGTTTTTCCCTACGAGTGTGAAGTATTTTCTACCTTCCAAGATATTTTTAGTCTTGTGTATTTTTCTATTAGTGTTGTGAATGTAAATTACCGATCAATCACCTTACCCTACCGCAAATTTAATCTTTTCTCCTTAATTTTAATGTGCATGTTAAACTTATTAGTCTGTTATGATTCTCCCTCAGAGTCTGATCAAGTGTTTTCCCTTAGATATTTTCGGAAAAACTATTGGTTAGTGCATCAATAATACTTCCCAAATTAGTTGTGCATATACTCAATCAAATCCCTCATATAAATTTGGTGTATCACCTTAGTTTTAATCATTTACGGTCATATTTTACTCTCAAACTCCCAGAAATTAGTCAAGGATATACCAATAAGGAAGGCCAGCGCCTTGATACCGAAGGCTTACCTCAAAATAGGTATACCTAAAGACCTAAGGTGTTTCTACTCGTATCTACAAAAGAGAGACATAAATTGTGTAAGTTTAGAAAGCTGCAGTCTCTCTCTACATGGTGCACTTTCATGAGATAACATTTTTGCACGCCCAGTGGGACGAAGAATCATATCTACATAGAAATAACAATTTCTATAACAGATCTATAGCATATTACAACAAATTAAAAGTCACTTTCAGAACAAGATGCAACAATTTATTCTATTGATTTAGGATCTTTGGAAACTCCACAGAGGTGATTTCAGACCATTATTGTAGCATGTTCCATGCCTAAAATGACTACAAGATCATTAGTAAAAGGAATTCCTCCTGAATTTTTTCTTTACCTTTGAATTTTGCTAGAAGGAGAAGAGTTGGTAATATTGTACCTTATAATAGACCATGTTTTGATAATCCTCCTCCTAATATTCCTTCACCACATCTCAATTTCTAAATTAATATCCTATTTTTCAAATGGTTATCCAATCACCAAGGAATTTGGTGACCTTTAGTAATGGCAATTGATTAGTAATCACAGTTTAGCATGAGCGTTCCTAATGTTGCCATGAAAAGTTTACCATCATTCACGGGTGAAAATTAGGTTACACCAACCGAACATATCAAAGATGTTGCAGCCCTATGTGTAGTCCATAACATCAGTCATGAAGATGTAGCTTTAATACTTTTAGCTACATCTTTCAAAGGCGAACTTACAATGGTATAGAAACCTAGAAATTGCAGGCATAAGAGCTTGGGATAAATTAGGTGAATAATTGCTGAAATAGTTCTACGATAATTCAACTCATTTGTCCCTCGATGAAATGATTGTCCACTATTAAAAGATATCCCAATGAATTTATGTCTAGTTTCAATATCCGTTTTGCGAGAACTTGGGAGAGAAATCCAGCAAGTGTTAAGCCTCAAGTTGATCATGTTTTTCTTTATTATCTTAGAGCATTTTACGGTTGATATTTCAACTATGATTGATCGATGGGTGGAGAAACACTCAAAGTAGCTTATGATATCACTACCCGAGATAAAATAGTCTTATTCAAGTTGGAAAATTAGCACCAAGGCGTTTAATGCCAATTTGGAGAGATTTAGCACCGATTCCTCAACCTATTACAATCATAGAACATATTGTTGTAGCTCCATTAGATGTTGTATTTAAAGCCTTACAAACTATGGGAAATAAATTGACTTCGATTGAGAATAGAATTCCATTACAGTAGACCCTATTAGGCTCCTTATCAGCAAATCCAATGGAATCAACAAAACAAGCACCTTACCAAGAATCAAAATTATAGGCAGCCTTACCAACAAAGGCGGTTTCACCCAAAAGCTCCTAGTACATCTAATAGTTTAGTCCCGAGTTAATATGGCTACTGAGAAGAGTGGTGTCAACCTTGTAATCAACCTCATTCATATGCAACTTTCCCAAATGCTTTTCTGAATCTAAATCTTGTTACACAACCTCAACCTAAAACATTGTTCATGCGTCAAATAGAGGGTGGACTGAAAAAAAAAATTCATGTTCAGAAAGCTCCTGAAGAGAATTTAGTTAGTTTTAATGAGGAGGATTTCATTGCAATCACTACTAGGGATCAAGGGAAGGCTGCTTTGAAAATCAAAAGCAACAAAAAAATCCTATTATACCTACTATCGGTGATAAGACAATATCTATAGCTCCAAAGTCAACTAGCAACCATGTTGTTCCTAAAAAACAAGTGTTCCAGTTGATAAAGGCCATCGAGAAATAGTTATAGCTTTGATCCAAGTAGACTATTTATACCTCGGATATCAAATGCAGTGAAGTAGAATCATTTGTGACTAAGGCCTACTCTAAGACAATTGAGTCTCTCTAAAACAATTACTTCCTTTAAAATTATTGATGTAATGAAAAATCATAATGTTAACATCTCAATGTGGGATGCTCTAAGTATTCCTAGACAACAAGATTTACTTTCTCATGAACTAGCTAAGCTGCAGATTTCTTCAAATACAGCAGAAAAGGAAGTTCAGAAGACAAACATGGTCCTTGGAACATTTGAGCAAGACCACATTAAAGAAGTTAAGTGGATGGTTTAGAAAGTTTTGAATGCTCATGATATCAAGAAACCACCACAATTTTATTTATCATTGATTATTGGAGAACATCTAGTTCATAATTGCATGGTGGATAGTGGTAAAAGTAATACAATAATGCCAAAAGTGATTGCGAAAAATTAGGTTCGTAGTATGAGCATATAGAAAGCAACTTTACTGACTTGATGGAAATGCAACAAATACATTTGGTATAATAAAAATTTAGAAGTGACGTTACATGCTTGCCCAAATGTTTCTATTATACAAGATGTTCTTATTTGTAGACTTACCTCCATACTTTGCCTTTATGTCTATCTAGATATTTAACAAAGCAAAAATAGGAGGTTATCTCTCTTGATTGGTCCTTCTTTTTTCACTACTCGTCATGGTACTACGAGCTTACTATCAATTCAAAGCCATTTTCCAAATTTCACATTGAACCTCACTCTTCAAATGTAGTGGCTAATTATTCAACCTTAGATCAAACTGATTTTGATGAGGTAACTCATTTTTCAACATTGGATGGTGTTTCTAACATGTTTATGGATGAACAACTAGTGGAATAACATTCTCATGATCCTTTTAAGGAAGTTGAAGAACACCTGTTTGGTGTGTATTTTTATGCATGAAGAGAATACACCACTTTCCTCACATCCAAAACAACAGTTTCAACAAAAGGGATTTGGAAGCTTCATTTTGATGGAGCTAAGAACAAGAAAGGATAGGGAGCAGGTCTAATTCTCACTTCCACAATGAATGAGAGGCATTTCTCAGCTTTAACTCTCTAATTTTCATGTACTTGTAACATAGCTGAATATGAAGCTTTAATTTATGGCTTACTTTGGGCGAGAAAGAAAGGAATCATCATGCTTTATAGATTTTGGTGACTACGAGTTGGTTATTAATCAAGTCATAAAATTCAATGTTTGTAATAATCCATTAATGAAGTCTTATAGACACAAAGTTTTAGACTTAATGGAAGATTTCAATGCCATTAACATTTATTCTATTGTTAGAGCTCAAAAAAAAAGCATGCAAACAGACTTGCAGTAGTTGGGCCTAGTTTTGAAGTGTTGGAACAGATTGAAAATATGAAAATCAAGCCTCATATAAAGTTAATTTTCAGGCCCTCGTGCACGATAATTATTCCAATTGGCATGTCTTTGAAATGATGATCTAATCTCTAGGTTTTTGCAGCAAGAAGATATGTTTTCTATAGTTAATCAGGATAAATTATAGCACTTATATGGTGACCAGATTGTTTAGTTGAAGACAAATAAAATTCCTCGAGGTCTAGTCACATTAGAAGACATCTTCAACACTGATGATCAATTAAGAAAGGTCAAGACTAAAATGTCAACTCACGCTGACAATTATGAAGAGATCTTGGTTGATGAAGGGAAAAAGCTATTTCTTGGAAAGTTATGTTCCTTAACTGAAAAGAAGTCATTTATTAATCTTTGCAAAGAGTTTATGGATGTTTTTCCTTGGAAATACCAAGATCTAAAAGGATTTTATCCCAAGATATAGCACAACATACAATCAAGTTACAACAAAATTCTAAACCTGTTAGATAGAAACAGAGGCTGTGAATCCCATAATAGAGCCTCGATGAGGGAATAATTATCTAGGTTGATTGAATCAGTATTATATTTCCAATTAAGCATTCAAGTTGGGTAGCCAAATTTTTTCTTGTTAGGAAGATAAATGGTGAAATCAAACTTTGTGTAGATTTCAAAGATCTTAATAATGCTTCATTAAAAGATCATTACCCACTCCTAAATATGGTTCACATTTTGAGAAAAGTCTCAAGTTTAGATAGACTATCTCTTCTACATGGTTATAGTGGTTATAATCATATTTTAGTTTGAGAAGAAGATAGATACAAAACAACTTTTACCACTAAGTGGGGTACTTATGCTTACAAAAGGATGTCTTTTTGTCTTTCAAATGCCAGTGCAACATTTTAATGTGCGATGGACATGGCTTTTCACCACTTATTAAATAAATGCATACTTGTTTATTTAGTTGATGTTACTTTATTTTCAAAAGATTATGAAGAAAACTAATGCACTTAAGGTATACTTTTCATTGTTCAGCAATTTGGAATATCTTTGAATCCACCGAAGTCTATCTTTTCAGTACATCAAGGCAAGCTACTTGGTCATATTGTTTCTAAGCAGGGTTTAGCAATTGATCCTTTCAAGATCGAAGCCATATCACAAATATCATTGCCTCATCATAAGAAGGAATTACAAAGTTTCCTTGGAAAAAATAACTTTGTTAGAAGATTAGTTCCAAATTTTGTAGCATTGGTTAAACCACTCACAGTTATGCTAAAGAAAGAGAAAACATTCTCTTGGACCAAAGAAGGAAGAGAAGGATTTGAAGAAATCAAATTAGCTATCTCTTAGGCTCCTACTCATGCAAATAAAAATTGTGATAAAGATTTTACAATGAATGCACTTGCAGGAGCTGAAACAATCTCAGCTATATTAACTCAGTCAATGATGAAAATTTTGAGTAGCCTATTGCTTTCTTTGGATAGAGCTTGCATGATTATGAAACAAGGTACACATTTATTGAAAATTAAGTACTTTTAGTATTTAGAGGACTAAATAATTTCAAGTACATGCTTTCAAACAATAAAATCCACATTCTTGTTTCTCATCCAAGTGTGAAAGCATTCTTACTAAATAAGGAATTGAATGAGAAAAGAGAAAACTTGATAACAATGGTCATGGAGTATGATGTTGATATTCGGGTTGCTAAGACAGTTTGAGAGAAAGGTTTATGTGAGCATCTAATTGCTTATATGGAAAAATAGTAAAATGCAAAACCAGATGATACAAAATAGTATGCTGAAATTGTGTATCAACAATAAGAAATTATGGTTCAACCAGAAAATCAGCAACCCGAGTTCACTCAAAGAGATTCAATAATCAAGATGGATGACTGATTTGGTTAATTATCTATAGCATGGCACCTATCCAAAAGGTATGGAAAAATAAAGCAAGGTATTTTAGATTACAAGTTGTACATTATATCTTCATTGATAACATGTTATTAAAAAAGGATATAAATGGAATCTTGCTTTGCGATGTGTTGATTATGATAAAGTTAAGAAAATACTTTGAGAATTCCATGAAGGACTGTAGGAGGTCATTTCTCAACACATACCACAACCTTAAAATTATGAAATTTGGTTACTATTGGCCTAGCATATTCAAAGATTGTTTTGAATGGATTATAAAGTGTAAAAATGTGCTTTCTTTGATGGAAAAGAATGTCTAGCTCCGCTGCCCTTATAGTCTATTTCAGCTGATCAACCTTTTATGCAAAGTGGGGTATTGACTTTATTGGCATGATAAACCCATCATCATCACAAGGACACAAATGGATATTAACTGCCACTGATTATTTTACACGATGGAATGAAGCAATAGCCTTGAAGGATGTTAATGAAGCTTCGATACTATCCTTTTATGAAGGAATAGTTTTGCAGATTTGGTGTTCCAACAACTTTCATATCGGATAATCTTTTAGCATTCCTTGGTACAAAGAGAACAGATTGGGTGGTGAAGCATGGAATTTTTATAAGTTCTTCATCTAATTATTACCCACAAGGTAATATCTTAGCTAATAGTACTAATAAGAATCATTAAGGATCATTAGAAGAACACTCAAGGATAATCAAATAGCTTGGCATCGATGTTGAATTCAACACTTTGGGCTGATAGAGTGACTCCTAAAATATTAGTTAGCAATTCACCATACAAACTTGTGTATGGGAAAGAAGCGAGAGTGTCTATTTCAGTTGAGTTACCTACATTAGATTTCTTTGCATCAAATGGAGCTACTTGAGAATGAACCATTGCAGTTCATTACGTAGAGTTAATGAAATTACAAGAGCTAAGAGATTAAGCTCATTTGAATATGGAAAAGAATCGAAACAAATGAAGAAAACTTTTGACAAGAAATCTAAATTCATAGTCTTCAATGAAGGATATGTTTTGTTAAAATGGGATGTTGATCGTGCAAAGCCAGGAAGACACTCAAAGTTTGATACACTCTGGAGTGGTCCTTACATGATTTCAGCTTGTAAAGAACACAATGGTTTTCAACTTTCAAGCTGAATCAAGAGGAGCTTCAAATTCTTGTGAATTGTATGTTTCTCAATCACTATTATTGACAATCTTAAAGTGATTTTTAGAGTAGGATTTCCCTTCAATAAGTGTAGTTACTACACATTGAAATGTTTTTCAATTCAATAAGTGCATTCATGCACGTGATCTAGTTTACCGGATTCTTTCCCATCTTTAGTTTTTTTTGGAAGGGTTGGACCTTTCGGAAAAGAAAAATTTTATTACATGTTTAGACTCCATGCCCAATGGACAAGAGAAAAGCACTAGTCTTTAAGATAGTGGGCAACTTTCCCCATAGGATTGCCAGAAATGTTGAAAATTTTTGCATGCAAAAATGGGCAACTTGAAACTTTTTGTTGCGATGAAAAGGCTTGGGAGGAGTATACCTAAGCTAAGGAATTTTTGAAATTATTAATTATTGCTAAATTAATTAATGATTAAGAGAAATATGTAGTTATATGTGCTATCTCAAAATAGAACAGATCACATAGTCTACAATTTCATGTCATCTTCAGCAAAATAACACAAACCCCAAAGGAAATTTGTGTTGTCTTGATGAAGACGAAAAATTACAAATTAGGTGAAGTGCTTAGTTTTGAAGTAGTAAATATAAATGTAGATTATAGAAAATTAGAGTTCATTATTGAATGTTACAATTTCCTATCAATGTTCTTTCCTTTATTATTAAGACATTCAATTATGTTACTTAGTTGTTTAGTTCATTATACAATCCATACGAGAGAAGCTAGAATGTAGAAAGAAATATACAACTCATTTATGAAATCCAATGTTTTATTCACAAGGAAAGTCAAATGTTTCCCTTACACAAGCCCGTGGGATGTAATGAAAAGTAAAGTACATCTATCGAAAAGAAAGGTACACATGCATGAAAACAAAGCAAAGTAGTAGGATTATGAGTGAACATTGATGCGATCAAGTAGTCAATGGTTAAAGTTTTCAGAAAAGATTCAAAGCTCACCAAGTTCAAAGATGATGTTTTCATAATAAGTAATGGAATAAGTGAAGGAAACCATCAAAGAAATACCATTGTTCTAGTTCTGAAAGATAAGGAAAATAAATGATGGAATTATTTTTGAAATGATATTTTGGTATCTCAACAGAGCTCTAGAATAGAGGGATTACAAAATATAAAATCAGAAGATCCATTTTTACTCATCTCAGAGCACTAGTTTTTTGTTTAAGCATGGAAATAAGCTACAGGTTACAAGAATGTTTTCCAAACATAATCCATTTTGACAAGTAAGAATCAAGTACAGATGTATCATTTGAATCCCTTAAGAAAAGATAACATGAAGTATATATGATGCTATAGAAATACTTACTATCCTCTCATGAACAAGTGATGATAATAACATCGTGTCAAACTCGAAATTCACAACAATGGCGGCCCACACTTCAACCACCTTGATCAGAAAACAATAATAGAGCATATACAACTCAGAGCACTATAAAATTCAAACTCAAAATCTTACTCAGGAAAGATGAAAGATGAGCTTCAGGGACATAAAATGATAGAGAGGTCAAACGCCTTCACTCAGAGCTCCACAAATTCAAAGAAACCATTTCTCAGAGCTATCTTAGATTCTAGATCAAAAGAAAGAATATGGCAGAGATATCAAACACTTCCGCTCACAAAGCTTCACAAGCTCAGCTCAACTAGATCTCACGAAGATATCAATAACAGAGCTCAGAAAACTTTGAACAATGGCGGAATCTCTTAAAAGATTGCTCAAAAAATCCCAACAGATCAAAACGAGAGAGAAATATCAACGTTGAGCTCTCATGACTACACAGGAACTATAGAACCAAATAAATCTCAAATAAACAGAAAATGTCAGCCATGAAAACCTGTAGATAGCTCTAGAGAAACAAGAAGCAACAAAGAATCATTTAATCAGAAGGGTCGAGCTCGAAAGAACATAATAATGGCATTGAGGGAAAAAAATTTCCAGGCGTCACCCATACAACTTAAAACCAAATGAAATGTGCTTGTGGGTCGAGTTCCCTTTACTTGCTGAGCCCAAGAAGTGGGTTAACTCTAACTTGACTATGATCAAGGATCAACGATCGTAAAACATCAAGGAATCAAGATCCACGACCTCAAATCATCACAATAATCAATGCAAACCACCGAGTTTATGCCACCCTCAACATTAAATGCAGTAATAAAACCATAACCACAAGTCATGGATCGATGACATTGAATACAAAGGTAGAAAGATGAATGACAAAGTATAAGGCATGAACATTCAAAATAAACCACCGGTGGTTATAGTTAACTGAACCAAGTTACTGAAGCCCACCCAGACCAAGTCACAAAGGGGCGAGTCATCGTGTGGAGAAGGGGACAACCCACATGTCCACCAAATAAATCATTTCAAACGACTTTCAAAAGTCCAACCTTAGTGCATGCTCCGAATAATGTAACAACACCGACCAAACAATATACCATGATAACCGAAAAGGTGAATTTTATATTATACCAACGAAACAAACTCAAAGGTGGTGGACCATATAGTATGGTCATTCCAAATAATAAAAGGTGGTCGATCATTGTGTGGTGGATTTTATAAACTGCCCCTCATGTTTTTAAAAAAACCATAGTATATGCTAAGTCCACAAAGAGTGGCCAAATCCAATGAGGACAAGAGTTCACAACCACAAGTGGTCCCCACTTCCAGTGAGTAAAATTGATTTACAGAGTGTCACTCATGTGATCATTTTTAAAGGACATGTTAATATCGAACATGTGCACATAGCAGTGGTCCCCACAGATATTTATATTTCACAAATATTGCAAGTATTGTAATTATTTTTTCTCTCATAGAGGGAGTTGTATTTTTTCATGCCTTAACAACAGGACATAATAGAGAATACCAAGTTGCATGTTCATGGAGAAATACTTACCTAGCAAGCAACCTTATTTTTAGCAAATTATTCACCCTTCTTTTCTTAAAAATAGTTCAGTCAAATTCGGTTTGATGTAATGTAAGTAAGGCTAATAATTCCTATTTGTAATTGCATGCTCTATTTTTTCCTTTATCTATTATTAAATAAAGGATAAAAATAAGATGCATGGGTGAGTACAAGCCTTAGGCTATTTTAAGGAGAGGGTGAATTTTATTTTTTGATATATATTCGGTGCCTTTGTAAAGCACAAGGGGACTTACGGAGGACTTTTTGGATTATTGAGTAATGAAGAAAATTTTGTTAGTTTTCCCTCTTAGTGTGAAGTATTTTCTACATTCAAAGATATTTTGCAGTCATGTGTATGTTTTTATTAGTCTTGTGAATGCAAATTCCCTAATGAATCACCTTACTCTGCAGTAAATTAAGTCTTTTCTACTTAATTTTAATGTGCATGTTAAACTTATTAGTCCTATCGTGATTCTCCCTTAGACAATAAGGTTTTTTTCCCTTAAAATTACTCAGAAAAACTATTGGTTCATGCATCAAGAATACTTCCCAAATCAGTTGTGCATATACTCAGTCAAAGCCCTCATATAAATTTGGTGTATCACCTTAGTTTTAATCATTTTACAATCATCTTTTACTCTCAAACTCCCAAAAATTAGTTAAGGATATACCAATAAGGAACCAGCCTCGATACTAGAGACTCACCTCCAAATAGGTATACCCACAAACCCGAGGTGTTTCCATTGTATCTACGAAAGATAGAGATAAATTGTGCAAGCTTAGAAAACTTGTAATCATCTCTCTACAAGGTGCACTTTCAAGAGATAACACAACTTCTTAAAGATATTTTTATACTTAAACATGCCCTTAAAACTTCATCTTACGTTCTAGGAGATTCGGGTTTGATTTGAGAAAATTCTTCTCATAAGGGTTAGAATCCTTTCTTTTACACTTAGAGACATTAGGCTTGGGTAAAACTTTCTTAAAGAGGATCTTATTTAATGTGAAAATTATTGGATTGATCAGTTATTAGATTAACCAAATAAGGGAGGTGAGGTGAACCAATCCCCACAAGATTATCTTAAACCAACACAAGCTACAGAATCATGGTTTAGACCTCCCTTGCATAAGGTGATGAGTATATAGTCTAGCTGAAGTGGAGTGCCATATGGTTTCATAACTACAACCTTCTTGTGCAAGAATCAAGTATTAACCATGCTTAAGAGAAGATTACAATATATTATGACAAGATTTAAAGTGAGAAGGTCAATTTATTTCATCTTCATGATCTCTTTAGTTATTAACTGGTATTTTAATGAGAATCAAGAGGTGATCTAGATTTGGGTAAAAACTTCATTTTCATTCTCTTGATTAAGTTTGCTAAAGGATGCACAAGGGGTTCCCAAAATGGAAGCATTAGACTTAAAGTGTTCTTCTTCAAACTGCCCTACCAACTAAGACATAACTATAACCCCAAAAACCAACAATCATTTTACATTTTTTAGAATACTTATCATTTCACAACCAAGACAATAAAGTTTAATTCATAGCTTAAGGTTAGCGAGGGTAGATTCTTTTACACCGGTAGATAACCACTTTCTTTCCAATTAAAGACTCTTAATTTTATCAACCAAGTACAACTTCATTATTATCTTATTTATTTATTCATCTATGTATTCAATTTATTTCATTATTTTGATTATCTTTAGAAAAGGATTCCCAACCACTAAAACATGCCTAGAATAGAATTGGTACCGATACCATGGAGGGTTATTAAAAATGAAATTTTTATGACCTGAAAGAAGAAATTACCATTACTCATAAAGAAAACTAAACATGGTTATAACATTTTTACTCGACATGGCACACAATCCAAAGGTCTCAAAATATTCGATTGAATTTGGATGAGAACAAGAAGGTAAAAAAAATTAGTCAATCCATGCTACAACATTTTCATGACTGCAATAATATAATAAAGGAAAATACTCATGACAAGGTGATGATCAAGTTCTATTCCTCACAAAGATAATTACAAGTGTTCCTTAAAAAGGATAAGACATCTTTATTTCACATATACCGAAAATCTAAAGCAAGAGGCCTTCCAACCTCCATTACAAGCACCATTGCAAGAATTACAACACATTTGACATTTGTACAAGGAACTTCACAATTCAAACCGATGAAACCTTTACAAAACTTTCCTTTATCAACATGCACAAGCCATCTGCACAAGTATTAACTCGATTCAGTTTGTGAGAACTGAGCATGTTAAGACTACCCATTGCAACAGTAAGCTAACATTTAACAATGCCATGAAAGGAATGTTCTAGTTCAAGAATGGATCAAGTACAAACCACAAATCAACAATTTTCACATGAGGTAAAGGTTTACACCAACGAACAAGAATGAAGCCAAATATTTTTAAAGAAAGATATCTCAATTAAATAAGACAAGACTTTATTGGTTAGCAACAAAAGTTCAAGATTATTGATATTTAGTTCATATAATCCTATGGATTACGTGATTGAAATCTAATACTAACTCCGTCCATCCCAAAAAAAAAAATAAACTTGAGAAGTCAAAAACATACTAACTATGGTCATAACCGCAAAAAAAACAAAGTTATCCAATCCTTCTAGGAGGGAGGTTTCATAGCAATAAGGGTGCAAAAAAAATCTATAGTTTATGTTTTAAGAAAGAAATTTACCACCTCCTCCTTACGGATCCCTTAAAAAGTAATAAATGCTAACATAATCAAAACCACTTTTCAACAACATTTAAAAGAATAAAAAAACATTAATCTTAAGCACGAACTCCATCATAATCGTCAACTTATCTAAAAATATAAAGAAAAGTAATCCCCAAATGTCATTAATATCTATAGTTTTTATTAGGATTTTTCGACATAGGCCGACAATGCATTTAAATAGATATTCCATTTGTAACCTTAAGACTATCTTCATAACATATCACCAAGCATCATAAGAAAACAATCATCCTATTTCGATAATGCGTACAGTCATCTCAAACACATTTCAAAATCTAAAACAAACATAGAGGTTTGGTCGTAACTTTATGACCCTTAAAATTACATTCACTAATGATCCACAAATTATCAAAAGCCTCTCAACAAGGAAAAAAATGAATTCGACCAAGATAAGGTGAGAGTAATAATATTAGGGCTAAGATTATGAAGCTCCCTTCCAAAGGCATCAATCCACTCTAATAGAGTAGACCACTCAAAATAGAGAAACCTGAGTACCCGATTGATCTAGACATAGTTCCTAAAATAAAAAAGACATCACATTCAAGATTGAAGACTTAACAAGGTTCTAGAATAAAATATATTAATTGATCGAAGAGGCCACAATGTCATATAGGTTACATAATGTAAGTTATAATGTACCAACACCTAGTTCAAGGATTCAGGTATGTGAACATATTAAAAGAGGGCCTCAAGGAAAATACACATGATGACAAATCTACCCTGAACGATTATGGATTTAGATCGTAGTAACTTTCTCTGGGATAGGGATAAGGTTTCAAAATAAATCCCCAAAAGTATCATATCAGAGACGGTAAAATCATAGGTTAAGATTGATCATATTTTACAAAGCCCATTAAATATGAAGCCAAATTTAACTTCTAACACCAGCCCTGTTTCTCGGTAGGGGTGCTTTCAGTAAAAAAAAACAACAAAATAGTTGAAACAACCAACCCGATATACCCACCAACAGCAAGATATTCATACTCTTACCCCATTCACTGCTACATGTAGAGATTTCAATTTCTTAAAAGAAATATAAGAAAATACAATCATTCAACTAGGCAAAAACAGTAAAAAAACTCCTTAATGGACACAACCTAAGAATGAACAATAGATAAGAGTAATGAAACCAAGACAATCACAGAGGATTTATAAAGGGCCACAAAAGTATGATAGCAAAACAAAGGGGTGCCTAGGACCCGGTTTACCATTCTTGAATCTAGAGATTCAATCAAATGAATATGAGTATCAAGCCATGCGAACCCCAAAGTATAGGGTGATTAACATTATTAGAAACCAGTATCATAACATATACGCATCGGGAAAAAGGAAAGAGTCTACAACTGAAAGACAAAAGGAGAAATATTACTGCCCATTACCAATTCGCCCTATGGGAAGGTGAGAGAAGAATTTCCAGCCGTATATTACTGTTCACAACCCGTAATGCAAAAGATAAAAGAAAGAGGTGAACTCCCCACCTTTGAAACCCATTCACTCAATAACAATGATATAGAATAAGGAAAAATAGAGGGACAATCATTACATTCAAGGCAATAAATCAACAACCACAAAACCAAACCATTTCTAGGCACTATTTAATGAAGAAGATCAATCATTTCATGGAATTATAGAAAAGTGTAGTAGAACATTGTAAAATTTAGGATTAACATGCCTATTTGGAGCTTCCACAATGCTGCCAAGTCAAATCAGGGCTCAGGCAGCTACAGTACCTTCTAAAATTCATTCGTTGGGCATCCATGCTTGCAAAGTGTATTTGCTAGAAGTTTCAATGCATCTTCAACAGACCAAAAAAAGGCTCCTTGACCACCCTCACGCAGCCAGGAATGCATATTCAACCACCATGAAATACAGAGCAAGATATTTTTAACAACAATAGATATAAAACATGTGTCTAGGCTTCTTGTTTAGCGTTTTCCTTCCTCAAACCAAGATCCAAAGCATGGCATGAATAAAATAAAATAAATTAATGTAAGCGGCAGCAAGGAGGAATATATATTTGGGGGGGTGGGTTCACACCTCCAAAAAACTTCACCAATTAATTTCCATTAAATACACGCTCCAAAGAGGCTTGGTCAGTAAGGTTAATTAATTATATATATATATATATATATATATATATATATATATATATATATATATATATATATATATAATATTTTATTTTACTTTTAAAAAAAAATAGATTCATTGGTACTAAAAAAAGAACACCAACAACTAAAAGTGGTTAGGCTAATCCTCTAGAAATGAAAGTTATAGCGTCATTACATCCACATTTTACATAGAAATCCTATAGAAAAATACTAGGATAACTTTTTTTTTACTTACATTACTCTCTACACAACGCCACAAGGACTCCAGGTAAAGAAACTCAACAATGCATATGACACTTACATAAGTCATCGACTTAGATAGGCAGATGACAACATCACATACATGTCGATGCCAAACTTTACCTAATGAACGAATGTTAGTAATAACCCAACCACAAGAAAAGGGACTCAAGGATTGGCCAACCCACAACACATCATTACCATGATTACGTCTTCATTACGATTAACCTTCCAATAACATTATTATGTAAGTATAATTTTCCCCTTTTTCCACCTACAGATTCATAAGTTCATTCCACATTCAACTTATAGTTCGACCATTTAAGTTTTCTCTTTATCCCTTATGACAATCTTCATAACTTACATTATTATTTTTCATATTTAAAATTTCCTACAAAGTTCCTAATTCTCTCGTTCTTATGTCAAAGGTTTGTTTCTTAAATTATGTTTAGTTAACGTTTAATTTTTTTCTTTTATCCACATTAAGCAAGGGGACCAACCATAAGTTGTCGAGGGAGAAAATAATAGATTCAAGGAGGTGAAGGTTCAATTTTCTTGTTCTATAAACTTCCTTCCATTGAAGCACATTACTTTTCATACTATGGTTTCTTTAGTAACAATCTTAGTTTGATTCAGTTGAGCATTTACAAGACATAATTTTAATTAATCTTACTTTTAGTGGACTCTAAACTCGCTCAAAGGCCTAGTCCCACCAAGAATCAATTTGTATCCATTAATAACAAAACATCAATGCCTAAATCATCTATAAGGACTTCAATTGAATTTTTCTTCATTAACCATTATCACACATACTATTGTTTCTCATCTCATTTACAATGTTTGCTAGGTATTTTTTTGTTGTCACTTTATAACATAAAGAGCTACGAAAGTACTTATTTACGATTTTGAAAAAATATACGATTAAAAGCATTATAACTACACATGAATCCCAAGTTAACCTCCTAATTAACTTAGGTTTTGTTTAATTCCAATCGCACCTAATGATCTACGCCAACTATATATGAGTTTTATGCGGGAGGACATATTTATTCTAAACCACCTTCAAGAAAAGACCAAGGTGATATGTTGATAGAAACCAAGGTAACACATTTAAGCGGGAGGAACTAAGGAGTTCCTTATGTTGGTTGGATATTTTTTCAACCCAAAATATGAGGTTCAACCACAGTATATGGGATTAAATCCCTCCTCAAAGACAGGTGAGGCTGCCTGCTTGCTACTAATCTAAAACACAACGAAAACAATATATATAGTATTCACACTAATCTAACCATTGGGAGTTGGGATAGAATCCGAAATCTGCAATCATACGATTCAAAGGTATGCCTTCGTAAATGAAAGGGGTTAGAAACTATTACTGATGAAAGAAGCACAATGGAAAGGAAATGAGAGACACGTATTTTCTTTCGAGTAAACGCAAAGAACTAAATAATCATACGAGCTTTAGATCATAAATATAATGTCTGAGATGATTAGCCACACTAAGATGCTATGCAAAGAATAGCTTAAGATCATGAACATAAGAACAATGTCTTAAGTAAGATATATCCCACAACACAAAGTTTGTAAAATAATATCAACTCCTATTCTTTGAAATGATCGAACGAAAACACAAAGTTTTTCTTCTTTCCAATAGCTCGAATATTACAAAAATCTCGACCCTTTGGAATGCATAAGCATCCCTTATTTATAATAAAAGGGAATGAGAGAAAATAGGATAAATCCCAGAAAATAGTGTTCTTTAAACAGTGTTCTATTTTGCTTGATCCTCACGCAGGAGACCAAGTCAAAATTTGCTTCCTACATGACGAAACAGAAATGAAAAAGACATGTCAATTTCAAGATTGAAATGACATGAAACATCAAGAATTAGTCTGAATCATCATCTTTCACTCCTTCATCTTTCTCTTCCTCCAGCTGCACCTGTTTGTTCCGAAATTCTTGGAACTTTCGAATTATGCCTTGCATTTCATTTTCGTCAGGTGCAGTAGAATGATCATTCCAAATTTCACAGGTTTCATGGATATCACTAGCACCGCCGGGAAGATTTTTCAATCTTTTGCTGAGCTTTCTCAAGGACTCAAAAGAATGTTCAATTCTTACAAACCGATCAATGACCTCAATACCAAATCCGTGCATTGGTTCATGCTGAACTGACTCTTGGACTTGTTTGAAGAGATCATCTGCTGATAAGATACCTGAGTTCCCAACCGACACCTTTGGACAAATCTTCAGCAACTCTTCTTCCAAATCACTTTTTCCATCAATCAATTTATCCCTTGATTCTCTCAACTTAGCGCAGGCTTCGTTGAGAATCTTCACCCTGAACCTGATGGCTTTAGTCAACTGAAAATGCTTATCCGTATGTGGGATAATGCCTTCTTCTACCAAGAGATGTGCTGGTATTTGCTTTAATACTTGGAGAGATTCATAAGTCAAATCAAGATGTCTAATTTCTGAGAAAACTCATCATCCATCTTCTCTCCCTCCATACGAATATCCCCACAGTTGATGAACTTTCACAACGCGTCTTGTATCACCTCCTTCCCTGTTGGAGTAACCTTTGGATCCATTCATCGACCACTCTTCCTTTTTTAGCAATCTTCTCAATTGTAGGAACTGATGAAAAATCGAATCGAACAGGGGACAGAAGAAGATGGTATGGATTGAGGGGTTTTGAGAGTTTAAGAAAACCTCTCATCAACTACTCCACTTTTCCTTTAAGCTCATCTCTGTTGTCTTTCATTTCTTTCAACTTCTAAAGCACAACACGTTTGTGGCATCCCACGCATCTTGTTGTGCCCCTTCTCGCTATCACTCTTCCTAGAGCCACCCTAGTTATCGATAATCGAGAGGATGTTATGTCCTATTTAGTTTTGTCGATCGCGGGAGTGGCTATCTCTGTGAACTTATCTCTGAAGCATCCACCAAAACCCTTGAAATTGTTTTGGGTTTCTTGCTTGATTTAGCAGTAGGAGCCTTGAGTGAGCTAAAATCAAAGGCTGGTAGGGGCACAATCACCTTCCTCTTCCTCAGAGTTTGCTCGAGTAGCCATTGTGGTGTATCGGAGGGAGTTGCCACGGTTGTAGAAGAGTTTGGTATCATACTCTCGGGGAGAAGATTATACTAGTGGAGGAGGAATAGTTACCAATGTGGTAGTAGATCCAATAAAAAGAGGCACATGAGGGGGCGTGTTGGTGATCACTTGGGTACCCAGCAGAGAGGGGTGAAAGTCCGAGAAAATCTTGGATGCGAAAGAGATAAGGTCTCTTCAGTTGAGCAATCAGCAAATGGTGAAACCAGAGGCTGACTTCCTTCTCCTTCCAAAGTAATTTCTCCTATTTCTGGTGGCGTTGGTGATTTTGGCACATTCACCATTTCTACTGGAGAAACAATTGAAGAGATTTCTCTTTCTTTCCTCTTTTTGACAATCTTGACCTTTATAGGCCCCCTAGAAGATTTTCTGTCCTTTTCCTTTTTGGAGGGCCCCGCCTCTGAAGCAACCAACTTTGAAAACTTATCATCTTTAAAATTCATTCCCCAAGAGGAGAGCCATGCTTTGGTGCGTGCAAGAATTAGAGCCGACCTATCTGTAATAGAGGCTTTTTCACTGATTGACCAATCAATAGGTGGGAAAACATATTGATCTTCATTTAGTCCATCATAGGAAAGATCCAAAACACTTTCATTGTCACTGGTACCTTCGGGTAAATCAGCAAGCTCAAGTGTTTGAATCTCAGCAATTGTCAATCTGCTATTATCCTTTCTACGAATAAAGCAACCTCATTACGCAGATCAACCCAAATATCCTCTATGTTTGGCCTGTGCAGATGCAGGGTTCCATACGCCCTGAGCACTCCTCGGATGTCAAAACCGTCTCGAGGTTTCATATGCTTCCTCAACTTGTCCTGAAGCTCATGGATAACATTTTTAGCCTTCACCACTGTTGAGCAAGTGTATCTCCCAATAGAAATTGGGAAGGATACAACAGCCTTATGTTTACTTTGTTGGAATTTATGGAAATCCAACAGCTGCCTAACCAATTCCATCAATATCAGTTTATCTCCTGGATATCGGGGCAGGTGAAAAGGATCCCCGAGTACATGACCACCCGTAGATATGTGAACTTCTTGAACTGTAAGAAGACACATCCCCATTTGGAAACTTCAGCCCAAGCCTCATCTGAGACTCTTGTCTTCCTCAATTCAGGGTTTAGCCTGCAGATGTTTTCATAGAAGAAGGCGTCATTCACCCTTCTGAATTGATCTTGGGATCCCTTCCTTGTCAGTTGAGGGAAGTATTGATACACATGACTCCCCGTCCTACTTCCCTTAGTATCCAATCCGGGATAGTTCCTCATCCCGGCCGCTGCATATGTGACATATGAAGACATATAAAATTTCCCCGTTGACAAGACCGTTGTCATTTGGGAATCAATCTCATTGCTAATGAGAGTGCCCCAGTCAATCCCTTGCTGATTCTTCTTGATGGTGATCATGAATTGATACATCCACCCTTGGAATACATTCGATTCGGGCAAACCAAAAACCCGACTCAGCAGAGTGATGATGTCATTGATCTCTTGGATGAAATCACTCCTGGGGATAAGTCTTGGAAATCTGGAGACAGCCGGCTTGGCCTTGATCAGGAACTTTTTATTTACATGCTTGATGCAGTTTTCCTGATCGTTGTCCCAGGCTTTCTGAGCTGACTTGATGTCCAACTCTCCATACTCTTCAAAATTGGGTAGTCTGAGGAGGTCATCAAAGTAACCTCCGTCCAATTTGATCACTACTTCACCTGCCTGACTTCTCACAGAACGAGAAGCCGAGTCATAACTGGAGGCACAGGCCAAAATGAATTCAGGGCACTGAGCGGCCATGGGAAAACCAGCTGCAAGGGGTAAGCCACTATCGGCTATCGCTTTCATCCACGGAGTTTGGGAGGAACTCCTTACCCTACTCCAGAAATCTTCAATATCTATATTCCCGAGCTCTGTATCTCGGATGTCATAGTTGCAATCAATATATGATGGAGACTCCACCTTTCTAAACTTGTATTTCATTCTTCCTGACTTCTCAGTCTTTTCTTGAGATGGACCAGGGTCCGACATGAAGGATGTTGAAGGAAGAAAGTTTCGAAGATCAGGGGATGTCGCACACTGTGAAAATCGAGCTACTGGATATGTCGGATGAACGGAAGAGTCCGACGCACTGAGGAGGATGTCGGGAAATCCAGGAAACCCGATGCGCTGAGAGTGTCAGAAACTCTGGAAAGTCCAAACTTTGCTTTGAGGATGTTGAAAGCGAAGAAAGCCCGACACTTGTGATGATGTCAGAAACTCTGGAAAGTCTAGCACTTGTGATGATGTCGGAAACTCTAGAAAGTCCGACACTTGTGATGATGTCAGAAACTCTGGAAAGTCCGGCACGCCAAACCTTCAATATACTTTGGGTCTTCGACACTGCACAACACCCTTCAAAACCCGAGAAGAGAAAAACAAGGTTTTTTGTTGAATTTCAAACATGCAATCTCCTTTTTTACCATTCATGTACCAAGCACATAAGAAAATTCTGAGGAAATAACACCAAGTGGTAATTTCGAAGAAATAGACCCTAAAACCTAAACCCCATTTAGAAAACAACTCCAGAAAGAAGAAGAATAAAAATCCCACAAAACCCGGTAAGAAAATGAGAAGAACCCACGCGCAATCAATCCATAAAAACTAGGAACAAAGAATGGAAAGAGAAATACCTTCAACCAGAGAAAGGAAAGATCGAAAACAGGTGATTCAATCGGGCACAGGTGAGCTTTCAGGTTTCGAGGTTGGAAGAGCATGTACGAAAATCCACGAGTTAAAAATAAAAACGTCTGGTGAAAATGACGTGTAAATCCACATATTTATAAGAAAATTCACAATTAATACACCTCGGCTGGCACGTGCCAACTCACCCGACAACTCGACATTAACGCCATGTCAGCATGCTCGGGAGGTCCGAAAACCCGACACGAAGGTGTGTAGAGTAATTCGGGTTTCGGGTCGCGGGAAACAATTGACACAAAGCATGAGATGTTTAGATGCTCCAAAGTTCCGAAAACCCGACATGAAGGACTAAATCGGACTTCGGGTATCGGGAGACAGGCGACACAAAACATGCTTTGGATAAGGCATGTTCCGATGCGCCGAAGGTCCGAAAACCCGACTCGACTCACTTGAAGCGGGTTTCGGGTTTCGGGAAACACAAGACATAAAGCATTCAAAACACATGTTGACCTGTTGGTGAAACCCGAAAACCCGACTTTCTCTAATAAAGGTAATTTTGCAAAACCAGCTTTAAAAATTTCGTAGGGGTTATCTGATAGTTTGGAGTAAACTCAAAACTGAGATAACACATTACAAGAGTTTAAGACCTAGAAGAAGTATTTCATGATCTCCATTTATATCGTGTGGATCTAACAAGGAATTCATTCGCTAATAAAGTTAATTTCTAGATCTATTCATGTAAGACCTAGCAATCCAAAAAGGATACCGACGGAGTATTATCTCTACCTACACCACGGATGGTAAGGTTACACTACATAGTCATTGGTTTGAAGAAGGAATCATAAGGTGACTTCAAGGTGGGCTTCACCACTCAACATGGTTTCTTTGCTGAAGAGAGGAAATTTTCCTCGCGGCTAACAAAACTAGAATGAAACCACATATTCCAGATAAGGTTGGACCATGTCATTCCAAAAGATGGGTTCATGAGAAGGTCACTAAACATAATGACTATGATGGTAAACTTTAAGCTGGGGATTTTATTTACCTAACCTAGGAAGTACCATCGAGTACAAGGTTTAAGTTTATTCTATGATTTCAATTTTTTTCTACGCTACGAAGGATTAAACACATTAAGACAAGTTATGCATGGATCTTATACTAGAGTTGAGTGTTTTTATTAAATATCTTTATTACATTTTACGGTAAAAATACAACACAATAAATAATTAATCTTTTATTGAACAAAAAAAAATGCAGTACAAGATATTAACTTGAGACTCATTAACCATATATATATATATATATATATATATATATATATATATATATATATATATATATAACCTTTTCACCATACTTAACTATGTATCAAATTAAACCTATGATTAGATGCACATTTCCTAAGATATTCCTAAAACTAGCATCTCATGCATATTACCAAATTTCAAATATAAAATTTTCTGTTACATTGCAATTACATTAAACATATATACATTTTCCAATAAAATATATAAATTACAATAATAATAAAAAGAATTACACCATGCCTTTTTGCCATCTTTCATACATCCTGCAAAACCATGTGAGCATGAAATCAGTGATAAATCGTTGGCATGGAATCCACCTAGATCTAGCATAATTAAAGTATTTAGTTTCCATTTACATACTAATAAAAATTTGCATCCGAAAGGAGATGGTTAGAGACACATGTTTATTTCATTTCACTTTTCTTTATTTCGTAACAAGGAGTGAGAAACAAATAGGAAGAGAGATAAAAACTATTTCGTCGAAAGTTTAATTTCACACAAAAAGTCACACTGTAGAGTTTCAAGTAGTTATGTACAGTTTCAACAAGTTTCAACGATGGTTTGACAATCCGACAAGGGTCCTACAACTTTCCTTTTACGTTTTCCTACTATCTACAAAAACGTTTGATTTAGACTTAGATGTGAAGAAACCACTTTCAAATGTTGTCTTCTGATGTGTAAACACACCACATGTAAGTTTTTACATTTCCTTCTATACCCCAAGAATTGATAGGAACTGACGGTATTCAGAATTGGCGAATTGTTTACAAATGGCTATTATTTTTTTGAGGTCATTAGTCAAAGTTGGCCTAGTTAAAAATCAAAAGTTATCTCGAGGGCTCAGAAAACCATGTCAAAAATTGATGTTCAATGGACGAACATGCAACAAGAAACTTCCTACAAGTTCCCTTATATATAGGGAATTCACGAGTCAATGGGACTCGAAGTAGAATTTTTTTAAACGACAGCGACAAGATTTCGAGGCTACGATACTAATTGGTCTAGTTTGACCTAGTAAAACTATGACCAGAGGCCTACAAAATGGCTTTGGAAAACTATACAAAAAAATTAGTTTCCTTGAACTAAAGGTTCCATGCAATTGTCTATTAAAAACACTAGGGGTTTGTGATAACGGATAATAATTTCTCTATCTAAGTTTCAAATGGTGGTTAAAAATGAAAGCTAGCTTTATATATTTAGCAACTTCCTACAACTACAAAATAGTGTGACAGGGCTCCTATAAGGGCGTTAAAAAGGTCACAAAATTTCATTCGGGATACAAAGATTGAAGTGACACCTCACATAACAAGGTACTGAAGGAAGTTTAACCTCCTTTTTCTATCTCCGAAGTCACAATTTATCTATTTAAACCTGAGGATGGTCAACATATTTCTTTGGGAAGTCAACTTCAACTTGTTGATAAAAACAATACTATAGTGATGTAGTTTGGCCAAGAAGTTTTTGAATCACCTCAAAATGAGGGTTAAAGTTCATGGTTGACTACAAAATGGTTATTTTGATTGCATGAGTTACGATGTGACATTTTATTGTTTTGCAACAAGTTATTATAAAACAATTAAATATATGATAATCTTAATCTTTTAAAATTATATTTCGTTTCAAAATAAAAACTTAAGTACAAGAATTATGCAAGATAAGGAGAGATGAACCATGCCTAGGAGATATTTGTCTTTGTAAGCAAGAGGTTCTCCAAGTGGTTTCATGTCAAGAGCATGGTTCCACATTTTGCATACATATCCTCCTGATAGTTGTAGCTACAAATATTTTCTAGAATGTTGCTCATCCTCTAATACATTTAGGCGAGATGTCCACATTTTGACTAATATCTCCCATTATAGAACAGTGAGGTGAAGTTGGGAAGTTAATTTGGAATTGGTTTTACTCCACCACTACAAAAATTTGGAAATAACAAACTACACAGTTGATACAACAAGAGCTATCTAGAAATAGGAGAAACCCCAGTGTGCTGAGCATAATTTACATAGATTTCCATAATACAAAACCCATAACAAGAGATCATAAAAGGTCGATCCAACATAGCAACACTATAAAAACAAATCCTCTAAATTTATGCTCTTTTGGATGTCCATAACCCTTTATTCATGGCTTCCCCCTTTTGCATCCATGATAACCAAGGCACCTGCAAATACTACATCTGAAAAAAATTATCTTTTATTATGCTTTGATGGATATCAAAACCCTTCTCTTAAGGTCCCATTTCAGTACCATGGGGAGGATGTTGGAAAAGGATGATGGAATCCATCTTTACACTCGACAAATGCATTTACTTAACAACATTTTCAACAAACCCATTATGCGCATATCCTGCAGTCAATGCATTCCCATAGCTCACGTCTTTCTCCAAGACATTTTTTCAAGTAGTTCATTCAATTCTATGCTTCAACATTATTCATATACGTCTACTAGAGCATTTGTAGCTACAACATCTAAAAAACCCACTCTTTCTTTTACGCTTTATTGGATGTCCACGCAAGTTACGGTGCTTGTATTTTGTTGGCACCAAGAGAAGAGAGAAAAAAATCTTGTATAGATGTATGGGGGATGGTATAAAGGGGCCTCCAATATCTTGACCATACAACAACTACTAAGAAATATAAGAGGTAGGTGTTTTCTACAACTAGAATGATGTTGCTAAGGTTACAAAGCACGTAGAACAATATCTAAATAGAAAAGAGCAATTTGAATGTAGATAGACGTTATGTGCTAAGAAAGTGTATACTAATCCTCAATTTCTTTCTTTTGTAGACTATAACAAAGAGGCGGCAGGCAGCAAATCCTTCCTCTCAGAGATAGTAAACCTGCTTTAGATACAAATATCTATACAGAACAAAATTAATCAATTTGTAAATATCAAATAAAGGAGCAGGAGATCGCAGGTTCCTTGAGAAGAAAGCAAACCACTTCAGAGAAGATCCAACTCTAGATCAATCAATTTGTAAATATTAATGAGAGGATATCAACGACAGAGTTTATTTCCTTGTGCAACCTGATTTATCTCAGAATGGAATTGATTTAGGATGGCTAACAGGCTGAGAGCTCCACCTAACACAACCCCCACACTTCCCATGCTGCTACCATTCAATTGTTGCTAAATTTACCATGTTAACCAGGGTTCCATCATGTTAAATGGCTCTGGATCTCAATAAAGTGAAATTATTATTATGTAGGTAGTTGACAGTGTCCAGTAGCCCTTGAAGGTGGTAATACTAATGTCGAGATCCCACGACTTCACATGGGTCCATCTTTACTTCCACCCACTCCCAGTCCACCGCACTTCCCAAAATTCTATCCCCTTAAAAAAATAAATTATTTTAGTATTATTTTATTATACACACTACATTTCCCTCCACTTAAAAGAGCATCATCCTCAACACGACACAACACCGAAGCTTGAAGGATACATAGGAAAGAAAGTCAAAAAGGACTAAAAATCAACTTGGTCAGACAACACAACCACAAGGAAGAAAACCATATTCTAGAAAATCTTAAATTTTAATGTTTTATGAAGATTGACAATTTTCATCGTACATTATTACCTAATTACTTTTTTTAACAGCATTTATCAATTTCAAGCTCTTAACATTTCAATTCTTTGGATTTTAGTTTATCCATTTTTCATGGGTGCCCATAAGAACTGACATCAAGATGTCACACAAAGACCAATCACAACACTAATGGTCCACAAGACATATTTCTACGTACTTCCATGACTATATCACATCACAAGGCCTCTAATTCGACCATGAAAAGACAACAAGTAATCCACCTAATAAATAATTTCCAAAAATTTTATCATAAGACTAGATCCAACACACACATAAGACTAACAAACAATGAATCATGATGTTGATACATATGCCACCCGGATCACATGACCCAAAAATTAACAATGGTTATACCAACACAAAGTGCTTAAGACAAGATCTAATAGAATATATCAATGAAGGGGAACCTCAAACCTCAAACATAATAATATCTTATAAAACCTATGGGATTACACATAACTCATAACACCAACTTCACGCACCTCCCAAAACATCAAAAACATCTCCATATACATCCCAAAGCATAAAACACACACACACACAAATCTCTTATGCCTCCCTCAAGTGTCTCTTATGCCTCACTCAAGTCTCTTATGCCTCCCTCAAGTGTCTATTATGCCTCCCTTAAGTCTCTTATTCCTCCCTCAAGTGTCTCTTATGCCTCCTTCATGCAATAAAATAAAGATAAATTTTCCTTTTTCTCCCCAAAAGAGGTCTGGTCACCCTATGGCCCTAGGCGCATAGAGTCCAGATACCTCTAACCCAAGTGACATAATAACTCATGGTTCAAAAACCCACTATTTATCTCAGTAACTCCTCGGGGGCGTACCCCCATGTCAAACCAAAATATGAGGTTCAACCACAAGACATGGGATAAATCCTCCTCAAAGACAGTGAGGTCGCCTGCTTATTGCTAATCTAAAACACAAGAAATAATATATACAATATTCACACTAATCTAACCATTGGGGGTTGGGATGAAATCCCAAATCCACATTCACACGATTCAAGGATATTGCTTTCGTAAGTGAAATAGGTTAGAAATCACATGTTGAAAGAAGCACGGTAGAAAAGAAATGGGAGAAACGTATTTTCTTTCGAGTAAACACAGAGCACGAAATAATCATACGAGTTTTAGATCACAGATATAGTGTCCGAGATAATTAGAAACACTGAGATTCTATGCAAAGAATAGCTTTAAGATCATGAACATAAGAACACTGTCTTAAATAAGATATATTCCACAACACAAAGTCTGCAAAACAATATCAACTTCTATTCTTCAAAATGATTGAAAGAAAACACAAAGTTTTTCTCCTTTCCAATAGCCTCTTAATGCTTCAAAAATTCTCGACCCTTTAGAATGCACAAGCATCCCTTATTTATAACAAAAGAAGCTAGAGATAAACAGAGATGATCCGAAAAGTAGCATGCTAACTAGAGTTCACTTTGCATGATTCTCACGCAGAGATCAAGTCAAAGTATGAATTAAAAATAATGACAAAATGGAAATAAAAGATATGTCATTCTAAAAATAGAAATGTCACATGGGACGTTGGAACTTAATCCGAGTCATCATCTTTGATTCTTCTTCTTTCTCTTCCTCCACCGAGACTGCTTTGTTCGAACTCCCGAACTTCCGAATAATGCCTTGCATTTCATTTTCTCAAAGTGCAAAGTGGAATGATCATTCCACATTTCGCAGTCTCATGGATATCACCGCACCGCCGGAAGCTTTTTCAACCTTTGCACGAGCTTTCTTAAGGCCTCCAACGTATGTTCAATCCTCACAACCGACCAATGACTTCAAGGTCGAATCCATCTACAGTTCATGTTGACAGCTTCTTGAACTTGTTTGAAGAGATCATCTCACGATAGGGCACTTGAGTTCCCAATCGACACCTTTGGACAAATCTTTAGCAATTCTTCTTCCAGATCACTTTTCCCATCGATCAATTTATCTCTTGATTCTCTCAACTTGCTGCAGGCTTCGTTGAGGATCTTTACTCTGAACTTGATGGCCTTGATCAGCTGGAAGTGTTTATCTGTATGTGGAAGAACGCCTTCTTCTACCAAGAGATGTGCTGGTATTTGCTTTAGCACTTGGAGAGCTTCACAAGTCAAATCAAGCTGTCCAAGTTCTTCAGTGAATTCCTCATCCATCTTCTCTCCTTCCTTCTGAATCTCTGCCAAGGACTGATGAACTTTCACCACGTCTTGAATTACTTCCTTCCCTTGTTGGAGCAACTTTTGGATCCATTCATCAACCACCCTTCCTTTTTTAGTAATCTTCTCAATCGTAGGCACCGATGAGAAATCAAATCCGGCAGAAGCAGAAGCAGATGGTATGGATTCCAGGGGTGTTGAGAGTTTAATCAAAACCTCTGTCAACTGCTCCACTTTTTCCTTAAGCTCATTTCTGCTGTCCTTTGTTTCTTTCAACTTTTGGCACAGGACGTCTATGGAATCCTTTGCATCTTGCTCGCGCCCCTTTTCGTCACTTTCCCTAGAGCCACCCTGGTTACCTGGTAATCAGCAGCTGTTACATCATCTTTAGTTTTGTCAGCTGAGGGAGTGGCAATCTCTGCGAACTTATCTCCTCGAAGCATCCACCAAAACCCTTGAAACTGCTTTTGGGTTTCTTGGCCGATCTCGCAGAGAAGCCTTAAGTGAGCTGAAATCAAAGGTCGGTAGGGGTACAATCACTTTCCTCTTCCTGAGTTTGCTCGAGTAGCCATTGTGGTGTATCGAGGAAACCGCCAATGTTGTAAGAATCGGTATTCTACTCTCAAGGGGAGCAGATTCTACTATGGAGGGGGAACAAAAGCCAACGTGGTAAGAGGTGCAATGAATAGAGGCACAAAGTCATGGGGGAGTGTTGGTGATCACTTGGGTTCCAGCAGAGAGGGGTGAGAGCCCTGAGAAAATATTGGCCATGCTTCAAGAAGTGGATGGGGAATGAGGAGGTGAAGTGGTTGTTGAGGGGGAGGCATGATTCGCCCAAAGCCTTGAATGCAAGAGATAAGGTCTCTCTCCGTTGAGCAATCAAGCAAATGGTGAAGTCAAGGGCGGCTTCCTCCTTCTTCCAAATTAATTTCTCCTATTTCTCGGTGGTGTTGGTGATTCGCACATCCACCGCTTGAGAAATGGAGAGATAATCAAGAGATTGGTCTTTCTTTCCTCTTCTTGGGAATCTTGATTTTTATAGACCCCCAAGAGATTCTTTGTCCTTTTTCTTTTGGGAGGGCCCCACCTCGTATGCAGCCAATTTTGGAAACTTGTCATCTTTAAAATTCATGCCCCAAGAAGAGAGCCATTTTTTGATTTGACGAGCCAAAATTAGGGCTGACCTATCTGGTGATAGAGGCTTTTTCGCCGCCGACCAATCAATAGGTGGAAAATGTATCGATCTTCATTAAGCCCATCATAGGACATATCCAACACACTTTCATCATGTGGCCATTGTGCTATCCGGCAAATCGAAAGCTCTAAAAGCGCCTCGATCTCATCAATAGTTAACCTACTATTATCTTTTTCGCGAACCGCAACTTCATACATGCAGATCCACCCGCATATCCTCAATGTCGGGCCCGTGCGCATGTAGGGCTCCATAGGTTCTAAGTACTCCTGATGTCAAAACCATCCCGAGACTTCATATGCTTCTTTAATTTCTCCCGAGTTCACATTCAACATTTTTGGCCTTAGCCATGCCGAGCAAGTATATCTCCCAATAGAAATTGGGAAGGATATCGCTGCCTTATGCTTGCTTCTCGCTGGAATTTGTGAAAATCCAATAGTTGTCTCGACCAATTCTATTAGTATCAATCTATCACCCGGATAACGAGGCAGACGGAAAGGCTCTCCGAGTACATGACCGTTCCAAGGTAGGTAAACTTCTTGAACTGTAAGAAGATACATCCCCATTTAGATACTTCAGCCCATGCCTCGTCTGAGACCCTTGTCTTTCTCAGCCCTCGATTCAGCTGGCAGATGTTCTCGTAGAAAAAGGCGTCATTTACCCTCCTAAAATGATCCTCGACCCCTTCTTAGTTATTTGAGGATAATACTTATAGACTCGGATTTGTCGCTCGCTTCCTTTAGTCTCAGCCTGTGATAGCTCCTCATTCCACCGCCGATAGGCTACATATGAGAACATATAAAACTTTCCTATTGACAGACCGTCGCTATCCTGGGAATCAATTTCATCACCGATAAGGGTTCCCACCAATCCCTTGCTTGTTCTTTTTGATGGTGACCATAAATTGGTACATCCATCCATGAAATAAATTTGATTCCGGCAAGCCAAAAACCCGGCTCAGCAGGGTGATAATGTCGTTGATTTCTTGTATGAAATCCGATCTAGGGATAGTTCTTGGAAATCTAGATATTACTGGTTTTGCCTTGACCAAGAACTTCTTATTGACATCCCTAATGCAATTTTCCTGGTTACTGTCCCAGGCCTTCTGAGCCGACTTGATATCTAGGGCCCCATACTCTTCAAAATTTGGTAGTTTCAGGAGATCATCAAAATAAGCTCCATCTAGTTTGATAACTACTTCACCAGCCTGATTCCTTACGGAACGAGAAGCTGAGTCGTAGCTGGATGCACACGCCAAAACAAACTCTGGACATTGGGCAGACATGGGGAAGCCTGCTGCAAGGGGCAAGCCACTGTTAGCTAAAGCCACCATCCATGGGGTTTGAGAAGAACTCTTCACCCTATTCCAAAAGTCGTCCATATCTATGTTGCCCATTTCAGTATCCCTGATATCATAATTACAGTCGATATATGACGGGGATTCTGGTTTCTTAAATTTGTATTTCATCCTGCTAGATTTTTCGGCCTTCTCCTGTGATGAACCAGGATCCGACATGAAGAATATTGGAAGGAGAAAGGCTCTAACTCCCGGAGATGCCGTGCACACCGAAAACCCGATTGATCAATGCGCGCTAAGAAGAGAGAGAACCCGACACGCGTAAGAAGATATCGGAAAACTTTGAGAACCCGACAGTCCGATATGTCGGAATCTTGGCGAAACCCGACACTTGCTTTCAATGGCGAAACAGAGAAAACCCGCACCCACTTTCGATGACGGAACTCAAGAAAACCGAAACTTAGAATGCCCATGCGTTGATGGCGGAACTTAGAGATGCCCCGCACTTAGTGTTGAGGTCGGAATGTTGAGAAACCCCGTCACTTCGAGCTTCCAATGTTCTTGACTTTTGAATCGCAACACAACCTTCAAAACTGGGAAACAAAAAAAAAGAGTCTTTCCTTTGAATTTCTACATACACAACTTCCTTTTTTTTTTTGTTATTCATATTCCATACATCATGCAAGTAATTGGAATTTGGAAGGAACAACACCAATCGATAGTCTCAAAAAGAAAATAAACCCTAAAACCCAAAACCCTTTCCAAAACAACACGTAAAGAAGAAGGAAGAAAACCTCAACAACCGGCAAGAAATTGGAAAGAAAATACACGCAATCGATCCGTAAAAATCAAGAATAAAGAAGGAACGAAAATACCTTCAATTCGAGACAGTAAAATCGAAAACAAACGATCCACCTGTAACGCGAGTTCATGGGTTTTGGGAGCGGAAGAGCATGCGAAAAATCCACGAATTAAAAATATGAACGGTAAGAATGACGTGGAAATCCCGTATTTATAAGAAAATCAGTAATAAATACACTTCACTCAAGCACGTGCCAACTCACCAACCATTCGGCATGAATGCCACGCCAAAGATGTTGGAGGAGTCCAAAACCCGACACGAGGAGATTTAGTGCATTTCGGTTTCGGCTTCGAAAACATGGAGCACAAAACATGTTTTGAATCATGAATGTTCCGATGCATGAACTTCCGAAAACCCGATTACAAAGGATTGAGCGGACTTCGGGAATCGGAGAACATGGCGCATAAAACATGTTTTGGAACATGAATGTTCCGATGCTTTAGAGTTCCGAAAACCCGAATACAAAGGATTGTCTTAACACAAGGCGGGTCTCGGTTTCGAAGTCACGCGACACAAAGCATGTTTTAACTCAAGTGAATGTTCCGATGAGTTGAATTTCCAAAACCCGATTACAAAGGATTGTCTCATGCAAGGCGGGTTTGGTTTCGGAGGTCATAAGACATAAAGCATGTTAAAACTTATGTCAAGTCAGTTAAGAACACCCGAAAACCCGATTTTTTCTAAAAGAGGTCATGATGCAAAATCACTTCAAAATTTTGTAGGGGTTATCCGATCATTTTCGCTGTGAACTCAAAACGGGATAACAAATTGCCCAGCTTGGGGACTTTCTTTGTAATACCAAAGGAAGAGAACTCGTAATCTCGGTCTCATGACTGTGGCCTTATCCAATGGGCTACGGGGTCAAGGAGAAAACCAAAACAAAACAAAACGAAGAAAGAAAGAAAGAAAACCAAAAGCAAACACACAACAAAAGCAAAATATGTACAATGCAAGAGAGCATCTTGCATTAATGGTGGAACAGCTTTAGATGTTGTCCACTGAAAGGCAAAGGGAGTAACCCTCCATCCAGATATGATAGAAGGAAACTATTTTCACCATTCAACTCGTGGATCTTGAAAGGTCCTTTCCATAAAGAATCAAATTTTCCATGCATTCCTTTTTGTTCTCTTCTTTTATCCCAAAGCAACACCAGTCTCCAATCTGGAAGTCACGTTGCTTTGATTTTTTATCAAAAATCTTCTTCACCCTGCTCTGATGATCTGCTATACGATCAATCACCTTGATTCGCTCTTCTTCTAGCTTGGTTAGGTACATAACCCTCTTTTCGATTGAATTCTGAAAAGCTACATCTTCAACCGCTTTCGCCAACTGTAAGGCCGGCAATTCTACTGAGATAGGAATTTCAGCATCAATCCCGTATAGCAATTGAAAAGGGGACATCCCTATGGCTCGCTTTGGAGTGATCCGATCAGCCCACAACGCATCATACAATGCTTTGTGCCAATTCCTTTGATTTTCGTCTACTAATTTCCTGATTATAGTAACCAGATTCTTATTGCTGGATTCAGCTTGCCCATTACCCTGGGGATAATAGTCAGATGAATGAGCCAAAGTAATGCCGAATCCATAGCAAAACTCAGTTAACTCATGTGACGAGAAATTGGAAGCATTATCCGCTACAATCTTATGAGGTACACCGAATCTGACAATTATGTTTTCCTTAAGGAATTTGCAAACATGCCTTTCGTAAGTTGCTTGCTTGATCGGGCATGTACAAATTTCTACCCACTTGGTAAAATAATCAGAAAGTAGCTTAGCACATAGTGTGTCCAAAGATCGGAAGCAGGATTCAATGTTCCGATAAAATCAATCCCCCATTGGCGAAAAGGTTCTTCAATCACCACAGGCTTCAGAGGAAGAGCTGCTAACTTGGGACGACCAACAAAATGTTGACAAGCTTCACATTTAGACACCCATTCTCGCCGAGTCCCTAAAAGAGTAGGCCAATAATACCTAGCCCGTAAGATCTTATACGCTGTTACGTAAGACGAAAATGTCCTCCGCATGCTAGGCTATGAAAGGATTCTAATAACTTTTCCCGCTATGATTTATCAACACAACGCAAGAAGACACCATCGATACCTTTCAGTATATTGCATTATTCCACAAAAGGTATTTCGCAGATCTCAACTTGACGGTCCTCTTCTCTTTTGATTTAAATGCGGAGGGCATTCACCATAAGTTAGAAGAAAGCGATGTCCGTGTACCATTCATCGGTCGATCGACAAAAAGCACCGTAGGCAGCTCAAGAAGTATCTTGATCCTTCTCACACTCGCTTCAAAGATGATTCTCTCGCAATCAATCGACACAGCCCTTCCTCGTACTCAACTTGGTAGGTTTGATGTCCAAGTCATACTCCCGAACCTTAGCAATCCAAGTACCTCTTTGGCTTCCCACTCTTGTTGAGTAGAATGGATTTAAACAGCAGATCGTGAACGAGAACACGAGTATGAGAATTCAAAGACATAGTACCAAGTGTTTCACCGCTCTTACCACCGCATAAGCATGTTTTTCAACTGCGACATCTTCAATTCATGCTCTTTCAACGGACCTCATGAATGCGATAGAGCTTCAATGCCTTCTCCATTTTCCCGCATCGATCGCCGACACTGTGGGGTAAGCATAGCTATACATGATGAAATCTTTCAAGTCTGACATACTAAGACAGAGCACTAAGAATCGCTTTTTTTTTATTTCTTCAAATGCCAGCTTCCCTTCTGTACTCCATCGAAATGGAATTTTACTTTTCATCATTCCAAGGATATCCTTGGTCTTGTCAGCAAAATCAGGTACAAATCTTCTCAAAAAATTAACCTTTCCGAAGAAAGAATGAACTCCTGTTTTACTTGTGGGCAAGGTAAGGCTCTGAATAGCCTTTACCCTGTCTGGGTCAATTTTAGTTCCTTCTCTAGTCACAATATGACCCAGCAGCTTTCCTTCTGTAACCCCGAACATGGATTTCTTAGGATTCAATGAAATTCCGTGACGTCTGCATCTCTGAAGTACCTGTTCTAAATGATCATAATGATCACTTCGTTTTTTAGAAAAGACAGTCAAGTCATCCAAATACACGACTATGACCTTACCCATCAGATCTCTGAATGCTAGGTCCATAGCTCTCTGAAAAGTAGCTCCTGCGTTGATCAAGCCGAATGGCATCCTCCTGTAAGCAAAGGTACCCCATGGGGTCGTGAAAGCTGTCTTGTGTTGATCCTCTGTGGTTACTTCGACTTGATTATATCCTGAAAACCCGTCGAGCATGGATAACATTTCAGATCCAGTTACAGTTTGTAATACCTGATCCATGATCGGCAAGGGATAGTTATCCTTCAGCGAGGACTGATTCAAGTTCCGAAAGTCAACACAAATCCGGATCTCGCCATTCTTCTTTCTGACAGGAACAATGTTTGCAATCCAAGTGGAATGATGGATTGGGAAAATAATCCTAGCATCTAACATCTTCTGAATTTCTGCCAGGATTGTCCCTGAAATCTTCGGATTATAATGTCTTTGCTTCTGTCTATACGGCTTGACATCATGCTTCAAAGGAATACTGTGCTGAACATCCTTGGGCTTGAAAGATTTCAAATCTGCATAGGACCATGCTAACACATCGATGTATTTCTTCAAAAGCGAAGTGAATCTTTCCTTCTCTTCAGGAGAACAACATTTACCGATATTCACCATCCGAGGTTGATCAGATGAACCTAGATTGATTTGATCCACTTCAGAGGAAGAAGCTCCTTCAACCTGCCTTTTGTTTTGGATGAAGCGATCATGTTTGTCAAACAGACCCTCCAGAGAAACCAGACCTTTTGGTATCTTGTTGCCTTTCAGCTGGATAAATTCACCATCAACCTCTTGATATGGATCTAAAATAGTTTCACGAAAGGCTGATTCCGAACCTTCAAAATACAGTTCACTGAAATTGTCAGCCTTTTCCAGGAAAGCCAACACTTGTTGATCATCATTGAATACCTGCCAGTGAGTTGCATTATCAGGGATGCTAGGGCGGTACACAATCTCGATAGAGTATGTGTCTTGCTTGAACTGAGGATGAGGAAGAAGAAGAGATGCAGATACGGCCAAAGAATCAGCCTTGTCATTATAATCTCTTAAAACTGCCTTAATAGAAAATGCATCAAAGCATTCTATACTATCCCACACTTTGTTCCTATAATGCCTCAACCGATCATTTTTCACCTGATATACACCCCTGACCTGATTAACAATCAGCTCTGCATCTCCCTGCACCTTGAGATTCTTGATTCCCTTCTGTCTGGCCAATTCTAATCCTAATAACAGGGCTTCATATTCGGCCGTGTTGTTAGTATTATCAAATTGCAACTTATAAGCTGATGGGAAAATCTCGGAGCTAGGAGATATGAGAACAACACCAGCGCCTGATCCAGAAGTCGAGCAGCTACCATCAAATTCGAGCGTCCAAATTGCATTGGGATCTTCCTCTTCCACATCTACAATGGGTATCTCTGAAGCCATGAAATAATTCCCGAAGCTAGCATCTTCGAAAAGAATCTGAGCCTTAGGATCATCTGATTTAGTCACCAAATACTTTGCCTGCGGTTCAGGATGAAGAACCTGTTGAACCCCTTTGACTGGGATCTTAGCTTTGGTCCAATCCATACTAATCTCTCCTCCGACATCTTTACAAAATCCTCTACCCAAGAGAATGCCGTAAGCTGCAGGAATATCTGCAACTAGGATAGTCATTTTCACTCTCTTCTCAGGAAAAGCAACAAATGCGAACTGTGCGTCCTTAATTTGACCAATCAGAGGGACTTGTTTAGTTTCCATGGAATAGCACCGTCCATATGATTTAGTCAAAGTAAGCCCAAGGGCATGGGCCACTTTTGTGGGCATAACATTATCAGAGGCCCCTGAATCAATGATGCAATTGCTGAGTTTAAACCCATTTATAAGTAGAGACAAATAAAATGGTTCAATCTTTCCTGAGGAAGAAGCAGAAGTCAGATTATTCTGAGGTGTGGGTTGAGTAGGATTTGAAAGGAGACCTTTAGCAGGTGATGGAATGGCCGCTTTACTTCTGATGAACTTGGCCAGCTTTTCAAATTGTTCGGGATTCGACTGAAGGTATTCTGCTTCTGACATTTGAATTTTGGTTCTCTTTGCATGATCAATAATATCGAAAGCAGTGTAAGAAGGAATGATAGTAGGCTCAGTTCTAATTATATGAGCTTGTGCTGGGGCACTGACCTTAGGAGAAGGAGAATAAGGAGCAGCTATCTTTTTAGTAACCTCTCTTTCAGTTTGCACCGAAATAGGGGTACCCCTTTTGACTATGGATACAGGAGGTTCCTTATTCTTCTCCTTAGTATTTTCCAGAGGCTTTCTGGGAACCTGAGATTGGGACCGAGTGAAAACAGCAAATGATTGACCATCTGGCTCACATTCATCTTCATCATATTCCAAATAACCAATGCTGGAGTCGCCAGCTGACTCATCATAAGACTCATCAGCATATCCTGAAGCTTCGAAATCCTCACGGGAATCTTGTTCTTCTGGTTCATCATCTTCTTCAATTATTTCCACTGCTGCATTAACAGGCGGAGCTTCAATTGCTAGTCTCGGCTGAGCAGGAGCTAACCGTGGCCTATCTCTGGCAGGTGCACCATTGTTATTAAAATTCCGCCTAGGGATATCCCGGTACGGAACATTGCTCACCTGCTGAGACACTTGCTTCTTTAAAGCAATCAAATCATTAGCCATTTTTTGAAACATAGGGTCAGTATTACCTTGAGAAGAACCTTGATTTTTGATTTTGGGTATATCTTTCTTGATCCTTCCGGCTAAGATGAGATCATCCTCTATTTCAGTAGCCGTTGACTGAGCAGTAGCCAAATCTGGGATAACCGACCTTCGTAATAAAAAACTTATATCAGGAGGTTGAGCATTGATGAAGAAGCACTTTTGGTTTTCCAAAGTTGGTACAGCTATAACTGGAATTTTCCGGATCAGCTTATTGAACTTAGCCACGAATTCCCGCATAGGTTCATGCGATTCCTTCTTCATATGAGTAAGCTGAGCTAACAATGCATGAGAATCTTCGGCTGGTTTGAAACGTGCCTCAAACTTGGTCCGCATGGTAGCCCAATCTGGAATGCATGCATTCGGGAGGTGATAAAACCATTCAGCTGCTACTCCCTGCAATGTTTCAACGAAGAGTCGAACAGAGACATCTTCGTGGGCTACTCCGAGGACACCGCATGCAACAAAGAAAGACGCAATATGCTCATCAGGATGCTGCTTCCCATCCCCATTGAACTTGGGAATGTTTTTACGTGATCCACGTGGTAACTCATGCAATGGAGGAGTCAAAGTAAGAGGACCAATGATCGCACCCCAAGGCATGTGTCAACCGCCATCCTTCAAAAGAGTGCGACAGGATCCGGTATCGACAAGAGTAGTGCACGACAAGTTGCAGATGCTTCCCGTTCTTCAGGGATCCGATTTCTCCGAACAGGTGAAGAACTTCTGGCTCTGGTTAGAGACAACGCTGTTGGGAGAAAGGCTGAAATTGTGCTGTTGCAGCAACTCAAAGAGTGGATCAATTTCACCTTGAGCTCGGCGAGACCGAGTGAAGATCCTCCTGGCCAGCTTGAACTGAAAGGAGATCTTATTAAAAATAAGGCAAATATGGAGTCGCCAGACACCGAGAGGATAAGCTTTATACTATTGATCCGTATTTCCCCAGCGGAGTCGCCAAAAACTGTTGGTTGGATATTTTGTCAAACCAAAATATGAGGTTCAACCACAGTACATGGGATAATATCCCTCCTCAAAGACAGGTGAGGCTGCCTGTTTATTGCTAACCTAAAACACAGTAAATAATATATACAATATTCACACTAATCTAACCATTGGGGGTTGGGATGAAATCCCGAAATCCACATTCACACGATTCAAGGATATTGCTTTCGTAAGTGAAATAGGTTAGAAATCAAGCACATGTTGAAAGAAGCACGGTAGAAAAGAAATGGGAGAAACGTATTTTCTTTCGAGTAAACACAGAGCACGAAATAATCATACGAGTTTTAGATCACAGATATAGTGTCCGAGATAATTAGAAACACTGAGATTCTATGCAAAGAATAGCTTTAAGATCATGAACATAAGAACACTGTCTTAAATAAGATATATTCCACAACACAAAGTCTGCAAAACAATATCAACTTCTATTCTTCAAAATGATTGAAAGAAAACACAAAGTTTTTCTCCTTTCCAATAGCCTCTTAATGCTTCAAAAATTCTCGACCCTTTAGAATGCACAAGCATCCCTTATTTATAACAAAAGAAGCTAGAGATTAAACAGGACAGATCCTGAAAAGTAGCATGCTAACTAGAGTTCAGCTTTGCATGATTCTCACGCAGGAGATCAAGTCAAAGTATGAATTAAAAATAATGACAAAATGGAAATAAAAGATATGTCATTCTAAAAATAGAAATGACATGGGACGTTGGAGCTCAATCCGAGTCATCATCTTTTGATTCTTCTCCTTTCTCTTCCTCCACCGAGACTGCTTGTTCCGAACTCCCGAACTTCCGAATAATGCCTTGCATTTCATTTTCATCGTGCAGCGCAGTGGAATGATCATTCCACATTTCGCAGTCTCATGGATATCACCGCACCGCCGGAAGCTTTTTCAACCTTTGCCGAGCTTTCTTAAGGCCTCCAACGTATGTTCAATCCTCACAAACCGACCAATGACTTCAAGGTCGAATCCATCTACAGTTCATGTGAAAGCTCTCTTGAACTTGTTTGAAGAGATCATCTCACGATAGGGCACTTGAGTTCCCAACCGACACCTTTGGACAAATCTTTAGCAATTCTTCTTCCGCATCACTTTTCCCATCGATCAATTTATCTCGATTCTCTCAACTTGCCGCAGCTTCGTTGAGGATCTTTACTCGAACTTGATGGCCTTGATCACCGGGAAGTGTTTATCTCGTATGTGGAAGAACGCCTTCTTCTACCAAGAGATGTGCCTGGTATTTGCTTTAGCACTGGAGAGCTTCACAAGTCAAATCAAGTCTGCCCAAGTTCTTCTGAATTCCTCATCCATCTTCTCTCCTTCCTTCGAATCTCGCCAAGGACTCGATGAACTTTCACCACGCCTCAATTACTTCCTTCCCTTGTTGGAGCAACTTTTGGATCCATTCATCAACCACCCTTCCTTTTTTAGTAATCTTCTCAATCGTAGGCACCGATGAGAAATCAAATCCGGCAGAAGCAGAAGCAGATGGTATGGATTCCAGGGGTGTTGAGAGTTTAATCAAAACCTCTGTCAACTGCTCCACTTTTTCCTTAAGCTCATTTCTGCTGTCCTTTGTTTCTTTCAACTTTTGGCACAGGACGTCTATGGAATCCTTTGCATCTTGCTGCGCCCCTTTTGCTGTCACTTTCCCTAGAGCCACCCTGGTTACCTGGTAATCAGCAGCTGTTACATCATCTTTAGTTTTGTCAGCTGAGGGAGTGGCAATCTCTGCGAACTTATCTCCTGAAGCATCCACCAAAACCCTTGAAACTGTTTTGGGTTTCTTGGCTGATCTCGCAGTAGAAGCCTTAAGTGAGCTGAAATCAAAGGCTGGTAGGGGTACAATCACTTTCCTCTTCCTCGGAGTTTGCTCGAGTAGCCATTGTGGTGTATCAGAGGAAACTGCCAATGTTGTAGTAACTGGTATTCTACTCTCAAGGGGAGCAGATTCTACTATCGAGGGGGAACACAATAGTCAACGTGGTAGAGGTGCAATGAATAGAGGCACAAAGTTGTGGGGAGTGTTGGTGATCACTTGGGTTCCAGCAGAGAGGGGTGAGAGCCCGGAGAAAATATTGGCCATGCTTGAAGAAGTGGATGGGGAATGAGGAGGTCAAGTGGTTGTTGAGGGGGAGGCATGATTCGGGGCCCAAAGCCTTGAATGCAAGAGATAAGGTCTCTCCCATTGAGCAATCAGCAAATGGTGAAGTCAAGGGCTGACTTCCTCCTTCTTCCAAATTAATTTCTCCTATTTCGGTGGTGTTGGTGATTCGGCACATCCACCGCTTGAGCTGGAGAGATAATCAAGAGATTGGTCTTTCTTTCCTCTTCTTGGGAATCTTGATTTTTATAGACCCCCAAAGAGATTCCTTGTCCTTCTTCTTTTGGAGGGCCCCCTCCGTAGAAGCCCAATTTTGGAAACTTGTCATCTTTAAAATTCATGCCCCAAGAAGAGAGCCATTTCTTTGTACGAGCCAAAATTAGGGCTGACCTATCGGTGATAGAGGCTTTCTCGCTGGCCGACCAATCAATAGGTGGAAAAATGTATCGATCTTCATTAAGCCCATCATAGGACATATCCAACACACTTTCATTGTTGGCCGTGCTATCCGGCAAATCGAAAGCTCCAAATTCGGATCTCATCAATAGTTAACCGACTATTATCTTTTCTGCGAACTGCAACTTCGTTACGCAGATCCACCCAGATATCCTCAATGTCGGGCCTGTGCAGATGTAGGGCTCCATAGGTTCTCAGCACTCCTCGGATGAAAACCATCCCGAGACTTCATATGCTTCTTTAATTTCTCCCGAAGTTCACATTCGACATTTTTGGCCTTAGCCATCGCCGAGCAAGTATATCTCCCAATGGAAATGGGAAGGATATCACGCCTTTATGCTTGCTCGCTGGAATTTGTGAAAATCCAATAGTTGTCCGACCAATTCTATTAGTATCAATCTATCTCCGGATAACGAGGCAGACGGAAAGGCTCTCAGAGTACATGACCGCTCAAGGTAGGTAAACTTTTAAACCGTAAGAAGATACATCCCCATTTAGATACTTCACCCATGCCTCGTCTCGAGACCCTTGTTTTTCTCACTCGGATTCACTGGGCAGATGTTCTCATAGAAAAGGCGTCATTTATCCTCCTAAAATGATCCTTGGACCCCTTCTTAGTTATTTGAGGATAATACTTATAGACTGGATTTGTCGCTCGCTTCCTTTAGTCTCTAGCCCGGATAGCTCCTCATTCCAAATTGCGCATAGGCCACATATGAGAACATATAAAACTTTCCGGTTGACAGGACCGTCGTCATCTGGGAATCAATTTCATCACTGATAAGGGTTCCCCAGTCAATCCCTTGCTTGTTCTTCTTGATGGTGACCATAAATTGGTACATCCATCCATGAAATAAATTTGATTCCTAAGAAGCCAAAAACCCGCTCAAACAGGTGATAATGTCGTTGATTTCTTGTATGAAATCCGATCTAGGGATAGTTCTTGGAAATCTAGATATTACTGGTTTTGCCTTGACCAAGAACTTCTTATTGACATCCCTAATGCAATTTTCCTGGTTACTGTCCCAGGCCTTCTGAGCCGACTTGATATCTAGGGCCCCATACTCTTCAAAATTTGGTAGTTTCAGGAGATCATCAAAATAAGCTCCATCTAGTTTGATAACTACTTCACCAGCCTGATTCCTTACGGAACGAGAAGCTGAGTCGTAGCTGGATGCACACGCCAAAACAAACTCTGGACATTGGGCAGACATGGGGAAGCCTGCTGCAAGGGGCAAGCCACTGTTAGCTAAAGCCACCATCCATGGGGTTTGAGAAGAACTCTTTACCCTATTCCAAAAGTCGTCCATGTCTATGTTGCCCAGCTCAGTATCCCTGATGTCATAATTACAGTCGATATATGACGGGGGTTCTGGTTTCTTAAATTTGTATTTCATCCTGCTAGATTTTTCGGCCTTCTCCTGTGATGAACCAGGATCCGACATGAAGAATATTGGAAGGAGAAAGACTCGGAACTCCGGAGATGCTGTGCACACTGAAAAACCTGATTGACTGAATGCGTCGGAAGCAGAGGAGAACCCGACTCGCAGAAGAAGATATCGGAAAACTTAGTGAACCCGACAGGTCTGATATGTCGGAATCTTGGCGAAACCCGACACTTGCTTTCAATGGCGGAAACAGGAGGTAACCCGGCACCCACTGTTAATGACGGAACCTGAAGAAAACCCGGCGTCCACTGTTGATGGCGGAACTTAGGAGGTGCCCGGCACCCACTGTTGAGGTCGGAATGTTGAAAAACCCCGTCACTGCGAGCTTCCTTTGTATTTCGGACTTTTGAATCTGCAAAACAGCCTTCAAAATCCGGGAAACAAAAACAGAGTCTTTCCTTTGAATTTTCACATATAAAACATCCTTTCTTTTTGTGTTATTCATATTCCATACATCATGCAAGTAATTGGAATTTGGAAGGAACAACACCAATTGATAGTCTCAAGAAGAAAATAAACCCTAAAAACCCAAAACCCTTTCCAAAACGACACAGAAAGAAGAAGGAAGAAAAACCCTCAACCACTGGCAAGAAATTGGAAAGAAAATACACGCAATCGATCCAGAAAAATCAAGAATAAAGAAGGAACGAAAAATACCTTCAATTCGAGACAGGTAAAATCGAAAACAAACGATCCAGTCTGGTAACGCGAGTTTGCGGGTTTTGGGAGCGGAAGAGCATGCGAAAAATCCACGAATTAAAAATATGAACGGTAAGAATGACGTGGAAATCCGGGTATTTATAGGAAAATCAGTAATAAATACACTTCAGCTCGGCACGTGCCACCTCACCAACCATTCGGCATGAATGCCACGTCAGTATGTTGGAGGAGTCCGAAAACCCGACACGAGGAGATTTAGTGCATTTCGGTTTCAAGCTCGAAAACATGGAGCACCCAACATGTTTTGAATCATGAATGTTCCGATGCATTGAACTTCCGAAAACCCGATTTTAAAGGATTGAGCGGACTTCGGGAATCGGAGGACATGGCGCATAAAACATGTTTTGGATCATGAATATCCCGATGCTTTAGAGTTCCGAAAACCCGAAGACGAAGGATTGTCTTAACACAAGGCGGGTCTCGGGTTTCGGAAGTCACGCGACACAAAGCATGTTTTGGATCATGAATGTTCCGATGAGTTGAATTTCCGAAAACCCGATTACAAAGGATTGTCTCATTGCAAGGCGGGTCTCGGGTTTCGGAGGTCATAAGACATAAAGCATGTTAAAACTTATGTCAAGCTGTTAGTAACACCCGAAAACCCGATTTTCTCTAAAAGAGGTCATGATGCAAAATCACTTCAAAAATTTTGTAGGGGTTATCCGATCGTTTCGTTGTGAACTCAAAACGGGGATAACAGCTGGCTCCAGTTGGGGACTTTCTTTGTAATACCAAAGGAAGAGAACTCAGAATCTCTGGTCTCGCGGACCAGGGCCTTATCCAATGGGCTACGGGGTCAAGGAGAAAACCAAAACAAAACAAAACGAAGAAAGAAAGAAAGAAAACCAAAAGCAAACACACAACAAAAGCAAAATATGTACAATGCAAGAGAGCATCTTGCATTAATGGTGGAACAGCTTTAGATGTTGTCCTTTGAAAGGCTATGGAGATTCTATGTGATTTCTAAAGACTTTCAATGTAATATTTCAACAAGAACAATGAAAACTATTTGCAAGCACTTAAAAATGATAATAGACATCATATTGCCCAGGAAAACAAAAATTAACTCAAAAGCTTGTTAGATTCATTAGCAGGGGAGAGTTTCATGAACAATCTCAGAGCTATGTGATGGCTATACACTTGTAACCAACTCACATACATGAAGATCCAACACAGAAGAAATTATTCTGGTTCTTTGGTGGGTTTCTAAGAAAAATGAGCCTTCTCTCAGAATTTGCTCATGATTTTCAACTACCAACCCCCTTTACCATTTCTCCAAAATGCATTATATATATCTTGCCATCTTGGAGCCTTCTTTCCCAATAAAATAATATGGCATGAGAACAATTTCATTCTGATAATTCCTTATGATTCAATGAAAATGACATCAAACAGAAACACTCTCGCAAGTTACTAGGTGTGCCCAAAAAGATTAAATCATTACAAATATATAGATCATTACCCTTCCTAGAGGCACATTTTTCATCATTTAGGCATGCAAACACCTTTTACTCATCATTTTCACCTTTCTACCTTTTCAAATTATCTCTGCAACTTTTGACTTTTTCATTTCACGTGTTTTCTCTGGGTTGGGCAAAAATTACTTCAAAAACACCTCGATCAAGTAATTAAGCCATGAAAGTAATGTCGGTGATCTTGGAAGGCCAAGACAACACAAAATCACTATAAATTTGATGAATTTTGATTCAAAATCGTGATTCCAAGCTTCGTGAAGCTCCCATGGCGATCAAAACAAATGGATGCACATCAATCTGTCAATCTTATCCATCTTTTAATTTCGGCCTTCCACATGGAAGATGCGGACTTAGAAATAAGCTTGAGTTACCTATTTAATTTTTGGATAAGGTGGACATGTGGCAAAAATGATTGGAAACAAACTCGTGCTCATTTGTGACCTTTCCACATTTTTGGAAAAATGCAAAATTTGGACATTTTCTCTGCCCCTCCACCTTTGTATTTTGGAGTGACACGTGGCACATGGTGGGTTCCATTGGGATCATGCCTCAATTCTACACATTTTGACCTTTTTGGAAATTTGGAAAGTTTTCACTTTTTTCCCGCACTGTGACACTCGATTTCTCCTCGCCACATGTCACTCGATGAATCGCTAGCGGGCTAGCGCTTAAAATTTTAGTTTAATTCCTTTTTGTAAAATGGAAAAAATTCTCTCCTACCTCCACCAGCCCGTTGACTCGCCTTGTCCTCTGCGACCTATCACTCAATGATTCGCTAGTGGGCGGTGCTAAATTTTTTTATTTTGAACTCTTTTGCCAAAAAGGGAAAAAAATTCCTTTTACCTCATTTAACCCGCTCCGCACGTACCGTGCTGCCATGTGTCCTCCTCTAATTGGAGTGGGGCTAAAACTTATTTTGAAACTTTAGAGAATTAGAGCTAAAAAACTCTAAGTCCCCCTCGGCCCACTCCTCCCTTTTTGGTTTTTTAGGACACATGTCCACTCCGGATTAGGTGCATGGGGGCTTCGGACCAATTTTTGACTTTAAAATTTTTCAAAATATGGTCAAAAAATTCCAAGGGAATCCAACCACCCACCGTCCCGCCTACAATTAGAACACATGCATAGGCAAATTTGGAGAAAATAGGTCGTTGCGCCTGAAAACGCCCCATTTGTCAAAAAAGGTGAAAAATGAAAAGTTACAACACTTCCCCACTTTTCCCCATCCAATTAGAAGCTGCCACATTGCTAATACCTTTTGAGGTCGAATTTACGGGAAAATGACACCCGCTCGACCATCAAAATGTAGAAAAATCTACGGATGCCCTAGAATTCAATTTTTCACCAAGGATGGCAGACTTTTTGATTCGAGAATCAATTGAATCATGATTTCGAACATTTTTACCTTTGGATAGTATTTTCAATTACACACAAGTATGATTTGATTAATTTCAATTTTTCCATGATCCGACAAAGCGAAAAATTACATAGTCCACAAAATTGGAAAAATAGGGCATAGAAAAGGGCAAACTTAGATTATTCCTTCAAATTAGGGCAAAACAACAAGTTTGTGAGCATTTTTAAAGCATTTCAACTAGAGGGGAAGAATTTCAAAACATCATATCAAAGGGTAAAAAATTTTGAGCACATACAGATTTGGAAAATTAGGGCAACATGGTGCAAGCTCAAAAATGGCACCAACATCAGCTCTTGCTTGGGGATGGGCACTCTCAGTGAGTGCCACAAGGACAAAACGTAGACCAAGTGCCAAAATAATCCATTGGGAATGTTAGAGTAGGTATTTACCTTAGCTCATGTTCACCTAGGTACATTATTTACCTTTATTGTATTTATCCTCATCCATTTATGTGTGTAAATATTTGTTTTATTTATTTAGATATTAGGAGATATTATCTAGTTGTTAGGTATAGTTCTTTCCTTGATCTATGGTATTGAATAGTTATTTCCTAGATCCATGGTATTGACTAGATCCTTGATGTCTAGTTCTCTCATAAATTTATGGACTTGACTAGTGTTGATGGCGAATCAAGCACCTGGATGTCTGCAACTCGATGGGTTGAGACTCTCGGTGCGATTGCATAACATGGACCTTTTCCCAAGTGTGGGACCTCGCGAAATTAGAAAAGCTTTCGGATGAAGGCGGTTCCTATTCCTATGCTCGGATCGAGATGCACACGTAAAAATGCAAAGTTTTTACTCAAAACCTAAACTAACTTTCCAAGGAGACAGGGTAAGAAGATGCATAAAATAAACCTGAACTACAAAGGTGATGCACTGAGGAATGAAGAACACTGTCTTGCCAATAAACACAAACCATAAAAAAATGCAAGATCATGCACAAATAACCAGATTCGCAGTGAAAGATCGAGGAGGATGCAAATGAACACAAAGAGGGTTGAGTATCATCCACGGACATGCATTATTTGCTCCAAGATTGATACAATACACTACAAAATGCCAAGAGGCAAAGTTGCATTACGAGTTTTAAATGGGAGGTTTGAACTCCACAAATTCACACCGCCAAAGAGAAGAAGGGAGGGGCAAAACAAAAATGTCCAACCTTTAGAAAGAATCCCCTCCTTACAATTTATAGGAAGAATGAGAGAGGGAGAGAGAGGAAATCCAAATCTACCACAACCACCTCCAGTTACATTTAATTCATCTCATTATGGTGGTAGGTGAGAACCCTAGCAAACCCCAAAAGTGGCGAACTGTATTTTGCATTTTTAAGAATTTTTTCCCACCTAATTAAAGATATCAAGTCGTAGTTAGGACAGAGGACCTTGTAAGCTTTCGAAAAGTCTAACCTTGTATGAATCTAAGATCCTGTCAAAATTTATGGCCATCCGAATATCTATGTGTAAAGAGGCACTTCTCTCGGCGCTCAAAATGTTGCGCACCTCTCCGAAGGTGCACCTTGGCGCATCCATGTCTATGTCTAAATGCCTTTACTGTGCCATAGGCGCATCCATATTTATGTCGACACCTTCTGTCGTGTACCTTTTTCCTGTGCCATGGGCGCATCCACTTTCGTGTCGACACCTTCTATCGTGCACCTTTTACCTGCGCTTTGGCGCATCCATTTTCATGTCGACACTCTTTGTTGTGTGCCCTTTACCTACGCCATGGGTGCATCCATTTTCGTGTCGACACCTTCTATCATGCACCTTTTACCTGCGCCTTGGCGCATCCATTTTCGTGTCGACACTCTTTGTTGTGCGCCCTTTACCTGTGCCTTGGTGCATCCATTTTCGTGTCGACACTCTTGATGTGCACCCTTTACCTGTGCCTTGGCGCATCCATTTTCGTGTCGACATCCTCTATTGTGCACCTTTACCTGTGCCTTGGCGCATCCATTTTCGTGTCGACACTCTTTGATGTGTGCCCTTTACCTGCGCCTTGGCACATCCATTTTCGTGTCGACATCCTCTATCATGCGCCTTTACTGTGCCTTGGTGCATCCATTTTCATGTCGACACTCTTTGATGTGCGCCCTTTACCTATTGGTGTCGTAATAAATATTAGGATCTGAGTTTCTTTGATTTCCATATTCTTCTGCTTGTCTATATCTACCCACGGGGAAGATATTTACAACAATTTGGTGACTCAAAGGGATCACCTACCTACTAGGTAGAAGATCAGTGGCCTTTTAGCAATCCATTGGGCATGGAGTCATAAGTAATAACTTGAAACCAACCTGATATCTGATCCCGAGCTTGATACCGCAACTTCTTCTCCGACAACACTTTGAACTGTAGAAAACAACTTGAGAGCAGCAAAACCTGTGCCAAAGCACTTAGGGAAAATGAAACCTAACTACAACAAGATAATGTGCATACGCACTTAGAGGAATTGAAATCTAGGCTAATATTTACAAGGGTAAACCTTTTCCTTTTAGTAGCAATGTTTAAGATGGATTCCGTTAACCGGAATTAGGAGTTCTTCTCCATCCAATGTAGAAAATTGGAAGGCATTACTACTTTTACATCCCATGACCATGTAGGGGCCACTCCAAATGGCATCAAACTTGGAATGCCTTCCTGGTTTTGCCCGATCTACATCCCATTTCAGAACTAGGTCCCCTTCCTGGAAGGTCCTTGCTCTTACCTTCTTATCAAACCATATTTTTACTAAGGCTTGATCCTTTTCAATCATTAGAACTACATGTTCTCTTATTTCTTCCAATTCCATCAACTCTACATACCTAGCCTCCATTGGTTTGAACTCAGACAACTCCAACTACTTCATGAGCTCCAATGCTGGCAATTCTAATGATATAGGCAATACTGCCTCTTTCCCATAGACCAACTTGTAGGGAGAATTACCTGTAGATCTCTTTGGTGTTATCCTGTTAGCCCATAATGCTGATTTTAGCTTGGTATGCCATGTCCTTTGGTTTTCATCCAAATTCCTTCTGATGATTCTTAGCAAATTCTTGTTCGTGGACTCTTTGTCCATTACCCTGGGTAATAATTTGAAGAGGTGCTCAAATATATTCCATTCTTGACATGACCCATTTTGTAATCTTAGAACCTATGAATGCCAATGCATTGTTTGCGATATGATAGTGGCGGCGCATCGAATCTGGTCACTATTCCTTCATAAAAGTCTAGTATGTTAGACTCATTTGCTTCTTTGAGCGCTCTCGCTTTAGTCCACTTGGTGAAATAGTCCGTTGTCGTGAGAATCCATTTGTGGCCTTGGCTTGAGTTAGGATTTATGACCCCAATGAAGTCCAATCCCCATTGCATAAATGGTTGGTCAACCAAAATTGGGTGCAATGGAAGTCTTGCTAGTCTTTCTTTCCCGTGAAGAGTGCACATTTCTTGCACTTTCTTATCCATGTATAGCGATCATTGAACACCGCGGGCCAATAATACCCTACCTTCATTATCTTGAGAGTTGTTACCCATGGGGTGAAATTTCCTTGAATATCCATCATGAAAATCTTGTAACACCCTCTCAATTTGACTGTCCCTATGCACCTCAATAGAACTCCATGATGTCTTTTTTAAACAAAACACCATCAACAAGCACATATGGAATGGCTTGTAATCTGAAGTATCTCCTCTTTGCTTTGCTCATTTTCTGGAGGGCATAGGCCTATCTCGTAGGAAGTGTATCATATTCTGAGTCCAACAAGGAGTGGCCACATCATCATTTCCTTGTTCTTGACCATCTTGCAGTACCAAGGCGAGTCTCCTTTTCATCACTTGCTTGGACTTGTCGACTCAAAGCTAGCTGTTCACACAATCCTTTTCCACGTACTATTTTTGTGACCTTGATCTCGATGTCATATTCCATGACATGGGTTATCCATCCCTGCACGTTTCTCGCTCAAATCCTTGTTTAGAAGGAAGTCCTTGACTCCGCATGAGAGACCAATAATTGGATCTTATTGTTTGAGACCAGTGCTTGAGGTCTCGAAAGTCCACACACTGACCTAATTTCTCCACTCTTCTTCTGGACCGGAACCAATTTTACAACCCATCTTGAGTGCTTGATCGGGAATATAATGCTTGCCTCTATTAACTTGTTTAGCTCTTTCTTCATTAGAGGCTCAATGTGAGGGTTTATAGTGGTCTTTTCTTACGCTTGATTGGCTTAGCATCCGGATCCATTCTATGGTATGTTATGCCAACTTGAGATCAAACCTCTCAAGTCTTCATAGCTCCATGCAAAGACATCTGGAAATTCTTGGCGAAGCCGTATGAAATTTGATTTCTCCTTCTCGGTGGCCACTTTACCAATTTGAAGTGTTTTACCTTCCCCAACGAATTGGCTCGAATCTTCTCTCTTGACTGTATGTTAGCCTCTTTCCTTACGGAGCTGGTCGTTAGGGTTGAATATAGACTCCAATGTTACTAAACCCTTAGGAAGCTTGTTTGTTCGAATTGCACTACTTGATCCCCATCTTGCTGCTCTAACTGCATCTTGATTCCTAGCTGAGAATTTAGCCTCTTCTTGTAAGAAATTGACGATATGTTGATCGTTCTCAAACACCCCGACTTGTGTTATTATCTGGAACTATTGGCCTCACAATCACATGGATATGTGGCTGTATTTTTCCTTTTGATGTTGTCAACCACATCAAACATTGCTCCAACTCTGCGAGCCTATCTCAGACTTCATTTTTCTTTCTCGGGTATGGACATGATATTGAAAGCTTTGAAATCCTCAATGAGGTCCACACCCTATTCTTGTAGTTCTTCATCGGTTCATTCTTTGTAGCATGTTGTCCCGACTTGATTGACAATTAGCTCAAGTATCCCGAACACTGCAAGTTCTTTATGCCCTTTTTCCTCGTCGAATGAAGTCCATGAATCAAGGCCTCATATTCGGATGTGTTGTTTGAACAGAAAACTAGAAACAAAAAGATAAATAATATTTGATGCCTTGAGGTGAAACAAGCATAGCTCCTCCGCTTGTACCTTTCCTACTCCTTGATCCATCGAAAAATAACTGCCATACCTCGTTGTCATCCTTATGGTTTGGTTTGGTGATGCTAGGAATAGGCTGGTTTTCTTCATGTATGCAATAGACTCCTAGCTCATATTCTTCTACTTCTTGGTAGGGATCAAAATCATGAACCTTGTTTGCTCATTCATCAAGAGTCAAATCAGGATGCTTCCAACTTTGGTGTCAGCTTCATCTGTGCTTGGATAATCTTCTTGATCAAATGCTGAATAGTTGGCATTGATTTGGCTTGGAGTATGAGGCTCAATATGAAATTTTGCAATTGGTTCAGATCTGATTGTGACCTTAGTACCATATCTTGTTCTGAACAACATGTGTGACCAATCAGCAGATAAGTAGCCTCCAATTTTGGCTGTGAAATCCCTTGATAAGCATAGGGTAAAGAGTGGTGGAAAATCTATCACTGACACATCTTGTAAAACGGTAACATTGGGGCATGTATGCAAGGTAAGATTCAAACCTTTAATTACTCCCACGGTTTCTACTGCTGTCCCATCCAATTGCACTACCCCCTTTGATATGACTTCATATTGGAGACCCAACTGATTAGCTATTTACTTGGGCATGACATAACTACTTGCCCCAGAATCAATCATGCAATTGTGTACTAATTTATCCACGATGATTAATGAAACATAGAATGGAGGGGGTTCCAAAACTTTACCTTGTTGTCCTCCATGATTCCCTTCAAGTGAGCAAGCATTTGTGAGGACCTTCTCTTGCATATGGGCTCTTGGTTTGAAGTTGACCAATTCTTCATGGCAGCTTGTAGAAGATCTCTTTGTCACGGGATGGGAAAAGATTCCACATCGATATATTCACATTCATCTTCTTCATTTGATCAATGATGCTAAATGGGGAAGAAAGATCTCCTTTGCTGTCCTTACATGTTTAGGCAGCAACAGGCTAGCATTTGAGTTGGCTTAGAAGGTGGTTTGGGCTGTCCTTTAGTGTTTGGAGCTGTATTTTGCTTACCAACACCTTGTGGAGTGATGGAAGGTCATAGATCACTTGGAGCCAATGAATTTCCCTTCACCAAGTATTCCTCTTCTTTGATCTTGTGTTAGCTACTACACTCGAGAAATTTTTGATTCATGCCACAAAAATCCTCGGCTTGCCAATTCACAAGTGTGGTATCATTTGGAGCGTGTTTTGTTGAGATGTCCCTTGTTGCTGATTTGTTTCTTGACTCATTTCACCCTCGCGCTTGATGAGTAGTTGTCACCATCAAGGCTTGGTTAAAGCACCATTGAAGCACATAGATTGGTTGTGAGGTTCATTGCATGGGAAACACCAATCATACTCTTGAGCTATGTTGTTTTGACTAGCACTAATGCTTTAGAAGTAGATGTAAAATTGGGGTTATAGGGCTGGAATGGTCTATTAGCCGGAGGCCTTACTTGGCTTTGATTTTGATTTGCAGCGTGAGATGGTGACCTATTTTTTTCGTATGGGGGCCTACAAATGTACTTTGCTTGAGGCTGATATGGTCTAAAGCACTTTGAGCTTGTTGTCTTTTAATAGTCACACTCATTTCCAAGGTTCTGCAATTGTTTTATAACCTCTTGGAGTTCATTTGAGGCACTAGAGGATGAAATATAAGTTTCATTTGAACTTTGATTTCTAGGAGTGGGAATAGGAGCCAAATTGGGTGCTTGACTAGTGCTTGGATCTTCTAAGTTTTGGTACAAGGGCATGGGAGGCCTAGGAGCCAGCTTTCCGGTTTGAATAAGACAGTTTTCAGCCCTAATGGCAATGCTATAAGCAATAGTGTAAGGTTTGCCTCCCATAGATTGAATTAACATAGAAATATTAGAATTGCAAAGCTTTAAGGTAATATATAAAAGCACCTTCACTATTGGCTTAACGGCCACTGGAATCCTATCCTAAGACCTTTGAAATATGAAGTTGAAGTCATCATTTACTCATTGGGAGCTCTCTTGATAGTTGTCAATTGTTCTAGTAGAGACAAATTGTCTCCCTTTTCTCCAAACTTCTCATGGAGAACTATGCATAATCGATTCCAATTTTGGATAGAACCAGAAATGCAAGGCTCCTAAACCATTGGAATGCCTTCCCTTTGAACAAAGATGCCAACAATTTGACAAAGAACATCCATTTCATTTATCTCATGGATTGCACAAACATTAGCAATGTCTTTGACATGATCACCGTGGAGTGGAATGATTTTCTCCAATAAAAAATGGAATGTTCTTCAATGTTGCAATGGAACCGGATTCTATGCATTGAGGGCAAGTGGGCTGCTGCCGGTGAAATTGACAAATGGATTTGGTGGTTGCCATTCGATTGGCCCGAGAACCCTTGTTGATGTGAGAAAAGGTCTGAGGTGGAGGTGTAGAAAAATTCCAGTTAGGTGGAGATGGTGATCTTTGTGGTCTTCTTACTCTCCTTCCTCCTCCTAGTGATAGTTACAAGTGGACAAATAGCCCCTCTTCTTGAGTATCGGACCTTGTTGAATTCTTCTCATATGCCAGGAAACTCTTGCTGCTATACCACTGAATTATACCCCTTGATTCGCGAGATGTGTTATATAATGAGCCTCGAAAATGCTAGATTCTCGCCAAGTTACACACCAAACCGACAATATTAAAAAATAATATTTAAAAATTTGAAGGATCCGAAAGATATAGTTCTTCAATTTTATCGGATCTGTTGAAGTTACTAATCCCCGAAAGGTATAGGTGAAACTCAGTCATGCAAGGTAACTTACAAAACCTTAAAAACACCGTGTTGGAACTTGGGACATGCTCACACACAGGAAAACCGAAATACACAAAACCATGAAATTTTGAAATTTGAAATCTCAAAAATCTAAGAATACCCTTTTGAAGACTATCCCCGATCTATTAATTGGTGAAATTTTTATTTGTTTTGAGTAAGTTAAGCCCTTGAAAGTCAATTTCAAAGTTTAGCTGGAAGGTGAAAAAATCAAATTGTAAAACCTGCAATTTTTGTCCAAATTTCTTGAAAATTCCTTCAAATCTTGTGGAATGACCTCCGGTCCCACCGGGTGTGCCAAAGCTGTTCATGGCGAATCACAACACCCCTGGATGTCTGTAACTTGATGGGTTGAGACTCTCAGTGCGATTGCATAACATGGAGCTTTTCCCAAGTGTGGGACCTCGTGAAATCGGAAAAGCTCTCCGGATGAAGGCTGGTTCCTATTCCTCTATTCGAGATGCACACATAAAAATGTAGAGGTTTTACTCAAAACCTAAACTAACTTTCCAAGGAGACAGGGTAATAATATGAATAAACTAAAACCTAAAGTACAAAGGTGATGCATCGAGGAATGAAGAACACTGTCTTCCCAATAAACACAAACCATAAAAACGCAATGCAAGATCATGTACGAGATAACTAGATTTATAGTGAAAGATCGGGAGGATGTAAATGAACATAGAGAGGGTTGAGAATCATCCACAGACATGCATTATTTGCTCCAAGATTGATACAATACACTACAAAATGCCAAGAGGAAAAGTTGCATTACAGTTTTAAATGGGAGGTTTGAACTCCACAAATTCACCTACCAAAGAGAAGAAGGAGGGAAAAACAAGAATGTCCAACCTTTAGAAAGAAGCCCCTCCTTATAATTTATAGGAAGAATGAGAGAGGGAAGAGAGAGGAAATCCAAATCTACCCCAACCACCTCCAAGTTGCATTTAATTCATCTCATTATGGTGGTAGGTGAGAACCCTAGCAAACCCCAAAAGTGGCGAACTGTATTTTGCATTTTTAAGAACTTTTTCCCACCCAATTAAATATATCCAGTCATAGTTGGACATAGGACCTTGTAAGCTTTCCAAAAATTCCAACCTTGCATGAATCCGAGCTCCCTATCAAAAGTTATGGCCATCTGAATATCTGCGCTAGGGTCTGCTTCCTGTCAGTGCTCAAAATGTTGCGCCTCCTGAAGGTGCGCCTTGGCGCATCCATGTGTGTGTCGACATCCCTTTACCTATGCCATAGGTGCATCCATATTTGTGTTGACACCTTCTGTCATGTGCCTTTTACTTGCGCCATGGGCGCATCCATTTTCGTGTCAACACCTTCTGTCGTGTGCCTTTTACCAAACTCGCGCATCCATTTTCATGTCGAAACTCTTTACTATGCACCCTTTACCGTGATATGGGTGCATCCACTTTGTTTCAACACCTTCTGCCGTGTGCCTTTTACCTTGTTTCACTCGGAATGTTTCGTTCCTTTTAGAAATAGATAAGGGTTGGGGCTAGGAGGAATACCTGTAGAATGTCGAGATGATGTGCACGTACCGTAGAGAAAGATCAGGCTGACTGCGAAGAACTCCTTTTTGTCTTGGAAGGACTACCTGCAAATAAGAACACAAGACCACAAGATTTTAATTAGACAATAAATGAGGAAACTGCCTTGGGCCCAGGAAATATAAAACTTCCTTTCGAAGGTGGTCAGTTCCCCTGCTAATATGAATTAACACAAAAGACTATAAGATATCAATTAAATTGCTTTGTTGAACTGGGTAGGGGAAATTTGGTTATTGGTTATAGTCGGTATAACCGATGGCGATTCTTGATAACCGATGGCGATTGCGATGACCGATATCGGTAGAGTCTAGATACGAAGGTTAGTTGTTTTGTGGGGTGGTGGTGTTATTTGGTAGTTGTGTTATTTGTAGGGCTGTATATAGGTAATATTAGGAAATAGGGTGATGAGATCTAGATGAATGACAGTTAGATGCAATGACACGTTGGGTAGTGGATCCAAGAATGGATTTGTGAGGACTTATGATTCAAAAAGTCGAAGAAATGTTATTAAAGAGTACATGCAAGAAGTAGCTTACTGATTATTCGCGGAGATGCAAGTCCAAGAGCTCTGATGGCAAAGGCAGAACTGAGGTAGGATGGTCTGGCACACAGCAGATCAAATCAGCTGAGTATCACAGGGCTCTGGTATCCAGTTGCAGTCCTGGGCTTGCTCTCCCTTGCTGCTAACTCTCCTTGTCTCTTCACTTGTCTCTGCTCAGTCAAGTAAAGATCAGGGTTTTCTCGATCGCTCCTGATGCTCTTTCTTGATTCAAAGAATCCTTTTCTCTGATCCAAAAATGAAATTCCGATCCTTTGTTTTTGGTTTGGGGAGGCCATTTACAGGGAACCGATGGCGGTTACGTAACCGACGGCGGTCGAGTAGGAACCGGCATCGGTAAGGAAAAAGTAGGCTATTTTTAGTAAAACAGCCCACCTTCCCTGCTTTTCTCCCAAGAGATTAGTTGCGGGCTTGGTCAAGTGACTAGAAGGTCGGTTTTAGGTGTGAGAAAGGGGTCCTTAGTCATGGGTGTAGGTGTAGACCAAGTTTTAGGTTTTAATTAGGTTAGTTTAGGATTAGGGCTAGGTCATGATGAGGTGGAAAAATGAGGTGGTAGGTGAGGTGATGGGGATTTATCAATTACAAGGTAATTAATAAATAATTGTGTAAGGTTTAGGTAATGAGGTTAGGTTGCGAAATGGGATGCGGGTCACAAGGGGTCGTAAGACACGAATTTGGTGTCTACATTAGCCCCTTATTGTCGTGTAGCTTGTGTTGTAAAGCTGCGCGGACAATAATATGAAGTGGTTTCTCCTGTTAAGGATATAGGTAATCCCCCTCAAATCTATCACGGATTGAGTGAGCGGGAAATCGGGGATAGGGTTGATAAAGGGTAATGTTGTAGAGAGGATGGTAAGGTGGTGGGGAGGTCGAGGAAGCGAGACGCATGTTGAAATGCAATAGTGCGACTAGGGTACATGATTTGACTAGCAAACCAGCAATGTATAGGCAAAGGTCGATAGTTTATCCAAACAAGGGTGATATAATCACGGTATCAAGGCATAGGAAGTAGCTCGGGGTATATAACAGGTAAGGTACAGGAACGTTTAGGCGTGTTCGGCAGTACCAAATGGTTGGTTTGGTTGAGATAAACGTCACGGTCTAGGTCTAGGCAAAGTTGGTCGACAGATCAAGTCAAGGACCCTAATCATGCTAAAACACGAACAGGTGAGCTCGATTGAACAAAAGGTACAGGATGGATGGATAAAATAAAACATTGATTGTGGGTATGGTATTGAAGTGATACGGCCGTGGGTCGGGCCAAGTTGTTAGGTTACAGCCTTGGGTCGGGCCGGATGGTTAGGGTGAGGCCTTGGGTCGGGCCAAGTTGTTGGGTGGCGGCTTTGGGTCGGGTCGGATGGGTAGGGTGAGGCCTTGGGTCGGGCCAAATGGGTAGGTTGAGGCCTTGGGTCGGGCCAAATGGGTAGGTTGAGGCCTTGGGTCGGGCCAAATGGGTAGGTTGAGGCCTTGGGTCGGGCCAAATGGGTAGGTTGAGGCCTTGGGTCGGGCCAAATGGGTAGGGCGAGGCCTTGGGTCGGGCCGAATGGGTAGGTTGAGGCCTTGGGTCGGGCCGAATAGGTAGGGCGAGGCCTTGGGTCGGGCCGAATAGGTAGGTTGAGGCCTTGGGTCGGGCCGAATAGGTAGGTTGAGGCCTTGGGTCGGGCCAAATGGGTAGGTTGAGGCCTTGGGTCGGGCCAAATGGGTAGGGTGAGGCCTTGGGTCGGGCCAAATGGGTGGGGCGAGGCCTTGGGTCGGGCCGAATGGGTAGGGCGAGGCCTTGGGTCGGGCCGAATAGGTAAACAAATGGTGTTCAGCAAAAGTGGATATAGGCGATATGTGGTTAAAAAGGGGCAAATGGTAAATAAGGGCAAAAAAATTGGGGAAAGTTGGCAGAAAAACCGATGTCGATTCTACATGACCGATATCGGTTAAGGGACCGATAGCGGTTCATTAGGGCAAAATGAAACCGATATCGGTTAAGGGCGAAAAACCTATAAAAAGAAAAATACGGCTTGTCATTGTCACTTGTGTTATTTGAAAACCAAATTGATTTGTCTGACGTGGAGAGTTGAGATTGGAGGTTTTATTGAGTGAGGTGGAGCTTTTTTACTGGAGGAGTGAGTTGTTTGCGGGCTGGGTAGAGTGGCCCGAGAGATGGGAGGCAAGCGATTGATTGGCCGGGGACCCAGCAGAGTGGAGCTATAGCACAGGCGGGAGGAGGATGAGTTCCGTATTTGAGACCGGTGGACCACCACCACCCATCCCACCACAACGCGTGCCATATTTGGAAGTAGGTTCGAAATTCTTTATTTTGTGCATTTGAATGGTATTAAGCTAAATTGGGGTTTGGGTAGGAATTTACATGTTTTAGGAAATAATGAGTAAATGGACGTAATTTGAAAAATGAAGAGGATAGGGGTAAAATAGGGCAAGGCGGTAGGTGGGGAGGTTTTCCAAAGGCATTGATGTGTGTTATTTGGGGGAGATGATAGAAAGGAACGTGACTTTTGCATGGGCACTGCATATTTGGCGGAGTTATACGAGGGGTTTATGGGCTTGTAGGTGAAATCACAGACGACACTTTGGATTGTTCATACTTATTACCTTTGTTGGGCCTATGAGCACATTGTTTGTGTGCGACAGTAGGCCGATCCATCGATCGGGAGAAACCGGATACGAGAGGTTGGGATTCGAGCGATGGGTCAGAGCGAGAACAAGAGGCAAGATCCCAGGCCGTGACGGATGACTTTGAGTATTATAGGCAGGTATGGGAGAGAGTGACGATTGCGGATATCTGTTGGAGGCCTTACGGGAATTATATGGTAACAGAGAACATAGCTGAGGAATTGAGGGGTGTAGAGCGATTGAGATGGATCGCGGGGCACAGGCCAGGTGAATATGAGAGGATTCCTATAGATCGCGTGCGGCGACAATTTGGATTTGTGCAGGATATACCCCAGGCTTATAGACCCTATATGAGGATCGATGCAGAGGCAGTATTCTCACCTCCCCAGCCAACACCCCCAGAAGGGCCTGAAGAGGTAGCGGTGATCGCGAGGTAATGGATGCGAGAAGCAGCGAGAGGCCTATAGATTATGGTGGGTAGCAGAGCTGCGAGGTGTACGTGATCGTCACGACATAGCGGTGATTACGGCGAGAGAGGATCGTCTGCAGCGTTTGGTTCAGCAGCTCCAAACGCAGGTGAATGAGACAAGAGGATTGTTAGTGGTTGCGGAGTCACGGGCGGAGAGACTAGAGGCTGGAGTCCTCCATGCGAGAGGGCGTATTCATATGTTACAGGAGAGATTGGCAGATCAGTGGGCGGTACCAATAGCCGTGGTACCTTTGAGGACAGAGAGGCCCAGCGAGAGGGGTCGACGATCACGATCATCACCTAGTTCGGGATGAGGCGTGAGGGTCTAAATAAATGTTAGCAAGGTATAAGAATAAATAAGAGTACCGACCTGCGTGTCGATGATAGAGAAGATGTATTTGTTTAACATCTAAATAAAACGAGATATGTATGTTGATTTGAGTTATAATAATAAGAATGTTTTCGTTTTGATTTTCGGTTTTTGAAAAAAGGATAAAGAGGAATGTGATTAAATAGAAATACACAAAAATATTTATATTTACCACACATGATAGGTTATGGTAGGGGATGGTCGAGCTAACCTTGGGAGACCCCATGTCTCCGAAGTGTTGCCTACATAGCCCATTGCACAAAGCAAGGAGGGGCCTCAGACCGATGTAGTTCTCCCTTAGGATCAGGGAGAGGCGAATTCAGGCAATTTGGTATGGTTTAGGCAATTGGTTGGTTGGTAAGAATATTGATATTAATATTGGTAAGGTAAGGTTGTTGGTGTCGGTAATGAATTGGTGATGTTGTAAAAGGTATAAGGGAAGTGAAAGTTAGCCTACCCAAGTAGAAGGGAACCATGTCCTGATTAAGATCAACACACAATCCTAGATGCGAGGCAAAGCGGAAAGAGTGCTCCGTAGGTGAAAAGAGCTAAACAAACCACACAACGTAGAATGAGCTTGAAGCCCTAGGTACCGTGCATAGACGAGAAGTCCATAGGTGAAAAGAGTTGTATGATCACAATATATCGGGTGTACGTTACGTCCCTTGAGTTGAAACAAATGGTGAGGTGAGGTGGATGATATAGCTGAGGTACAGAGAACTTATTACAAAGTGAGTGTTCTGACGAAAGAGAACCTACCCTAAATAGACAAGTCCATGACCCAAAAAGTTCTTTTGAATGAGGCTTTTATTTTACTGAATATAGACTGATCGATGCGGGAAGTCTACAAGGGATATTGATTGTGCTATTCTTGAGGTCTTCACGAAGTTGATCAATGCGAGAAGCTTTGATAAAGGCTAACTGTGTATAGCTGTCCTTCGAGGGCGAGTCTATTTATAGTAGCGAGATATGATTTTAGTGCATAGCTGTCCCTTGGGAGCGAGTCTATATAGAATAGCAGCAATAATTTGGCATATAATTTGTCCTTCGAGGAGCAGTCTATATATAATTTAGATAGCTAGATGTTCTTTTGGCGTGAAGCATCTAGTTTGGTAGGAAGTTTGACTCAAGAAAATCCCATAAGAATACGGCTTATTTTAATACTTTGAAGTCATGGACTAGACTAAAAAGGGGAAGGCATCGTTTAGGTGAGGTGAGAATCAAACTATGTGAGCTTGATTTTTATTATGAGGTGTAGGAAACGAAGTGCATGTGGTGGTATGTGAGCTCGAGGATGAGCGGCGGAGGTAGATAAGAAGTGATATAACACTAAATTCAATAGTAGAATGGTGAAGATGCAAGGCATTAAGGGTTGAGCTCGGGTTTACCATTAAGCGAAGCTAAGCGATAAGTGCTGATCCATAGGTGTGAGTGATTATATAAGGCCCAATCGATTGGGAGCAAATTTTCCACGTTTTCTCTTTTCTAGTTTGGTGACATGTTGATTCTCTTTGAGGACAAGATCACCAACCTTAAAGGTACGCTCATGAAGTCACTTATCATAAGCACGTTTGATGCGTTTTTGATAGATTTGAAGGTGATCGAAGAGCTGTAAGGCGGCGTTCGTCAAGGAGCTCAATTGGGCTAACCGCTCTTGGCGGAAATCATCGTTGGTGAGAATATCCTGAAGAGATATTCTAAGGGAGGGTATTTGTATTTCGAGAGGCAAAACAACCTCGGTACCGTATACCAAAGAAAAAGGTGTGGCATTAGTAGAGTACGAATGCTGAGTACGATAGCCCCAAAAGGCAAAGGGAATGTGATCGTGCCAATTTCTTCCGGATTCATTGACAACTTTCATGAGGATTTTGGTTAGGGTTTTATTAGAAGATTCGGCGACCATTGGCTGTGGATAGTAAGGCGATGAGAAACTAAGTTTGATACCAAAGTTGTCCATAAAGGTCTTGTAACAACTTGTTTTTAAAAGATTTACCATTATCATTATTAGGCGATGAGGAATACCAAAAGCGACGGATAATGTGATGGTTAATGAATTCGACAATTTTTCCTTTTTGAGTTGAAATGAGTGGAATGGCCTCCACCCATTTTGTGTAATATTCGGTGTTTGTGATTATCCATCGGTGACGTTGTGAAGAGGGCGGGTGAATCTCACCAATAAGGTCTAAACCCCATTGTGAGAAGGGCAAAGATCTCGGCGACACTGAGCGGGTGGCTAGGAGTATGTTGAAGGTTGGCATGTTGTTGACACATAACACAACGCTTAACATATTAAGTAGCGATCGTTATTGAAGTAGGCCAATAATAACCAAGGCGAAGGATTCGTTTAGCCACGGCAAGGCCACTAAAATGTCCACCACAAATCCCATCATGGACTTGTTGGATGGTATAGGTGACCTCCGCGCCGGTTAGACAGCGAAGGAGGATACCATCAAAGCCACGTTTATAGAGGAGTCCCCCCATGACAACATAACGCGAAACACTTTTAAGAAAAGCACGTTTGCCGTTACTAGTAAGGTCAGGTGGGAGAATAGAGATTGTAAGATAGTCGTGAAATTGGTGGTACCAGGTATCCTGCGAATTAGTAGACACAGTATTTATCGTACAAACAACCGGGGCTGAATAAGATGGGGCAAAGAGTTGTTGGACCATGACGAATAATTCAGAGTCAGTTGATGAAGCTGGAATTTGCGAGGCTAAGCAAGCCATAGTATCCACAAATTTGTTAGTGGAGCGGGGAATGGTTTGGATAGAATAGTGAGTAAATAAGGCTAGAAGTGAGTCCACGTAGTATTTGTACTTTTGAAGTTCCTCATTTTTGCATTGGTAGATGCCCATAACTTGATTGACTACCAATTGAGAGTCGCCAAAAATATTGATAGATTTGATACCTAAGTGCAGCATGACTTGGAGACCAGAACAAGGGCCTCGTATTCATTTGTATTATTAGTGCAAGGAAATCAAGTCGGAATGAAAGAGGCATAGGCTCGGCGTCAAGAGGGATGAGAACAACGCCGGCTCCTCCACGCGTTGGCATTTAGATCCATCGAAGAAGAGGGTCATTTGATACGACTCTTCCCCGAGTGAAAGAGTGGCGATGAGTTCGTCGGGGAATATAAAATTGGTAAATTGTTCCCCAGGTAAAGGGGCTTCCGCAAGTTGGTCTGCGATGGTTTGTCCTTTGATTGATTTCTGGTGGACGAACTCAAGGTCGAGGTCGGCGAGGAGCATGAGCCATCGGGCGATGCGTTGGTTTAGATGAGGTTTGGCATACATGTAATGGATGGGGTCTGTGTTGGTGATGATGAAAGTTTTGTGATTCAGAAGGTAGTGTCGGAGCTTGGTAGCCACGAATGATAGGGCTAGGCACAACTTTTCTACATGTGTATACCTAGTCTCATAATCCACCAAAGTACGACTTATATAATAAACGGCTTGTTCTCGATTTTCAGAGTCACGATGTGCAAGCATGGCCCCTACAGCGTGGTCAGTGGCGGAAAGGTAAAGGTAGAAAGGGCGGTCGTCTTGAGGTGGGATAAGCACGGGTGGCTGCAAGAGATAAGTTTTGAGAGCTTCAAAGGCTTGGTGGCACTCTTCACTCCATTGAAATTCAATGTCCTTTTTAAGGAGGTGATGGAAAGGTTGACATCGATCCGAGAGTTGGGAGATGAAACGTCGGATAGATTGTAACTTACCTTGTAAGCTACGCAATTGTTTGAGATTAGTAGGTGGGGGCATTTCTATGATAGCTTTGACTTTAGATGGATCGACCTCAATGCCACGCAAAGAGACGATAAAACCAAGAAGCTTTCCCGAAAGGACACAAAGACACATTTCTTTGGTTGAAGGCAGATGAGAATATTGTAATAAAGGTGATCAAAAATAATGGTTAAAACATCGAGATGTTCATTGCGATGTTTAGACTTGCCAAGAAGATCGTCGGCGTAATCTTGAGGATAGTGTGCATAATGTCATGAAAAATGTAGGTCATAGCCGCGATAGGTCGCACCCGCATTCTTAAGGCCAAATGGCATTACGGTAATGAAGGTTCCCGAGGAGTTATGAAGGCGTTTTGTGTTGATCGGCGGGGGCAACCAAAATTTGGTTGTATCTGAAAAGCCATCCATGAGAGAAAGCATTTCATGACCCGCGAGTGAGATCAACAAGTTGATCAATACTTGGGAGGAAGTCATCCTTAGGGCAAGCGAGGTTAAGATCCGGAAATCCGTGCATATCGAAGTCCCCGTCGCTTTAGTAGCGAGTGCGATGTTAGAAATCCATTGAGGATAGTCGATAGGCAAGATGAAGGAAAGCAGAAAGAAGTCATTGAAGCTCTTCTTTGACCGAAGAGGGCAATGCGTGGATGCATTTTCTCGTTTTTGTTTGATTGGTTTGGAATCGGGGTTTAGAGTGATGTTATGGATGGAAATGGTAGGATCAATTCTGGCATGTCGGCGTAGGACAGCGAAAGCTTGGTTGCGAGCACGGAGGAAAGTAGTAAAGGCGACTTGTTCTGATGCGTTAAGGGATTGTCGATCTTCACAATGTGAGGATCCTCCTCCGTGTGGATGTTGATTTCTATAGTAGATTCATTCAGCATGGTTTGGGTTTCAGATGGTAAGGCTCGTTGAATATAAGAGTCATCGCGCCGAGGTAAGTGAGGATGGAGTCATCATCCTGACACTCAACAACATTAATCAAAGGCGAATCCTCTTCGATCATGTCCGGATACAGAAGGGGAAGAGAAGATGGGTCCTCATTATCGCGTTGATAAGTGAGAGGACCTATGAAGATAGCATTTATGAAAAAAAAAAAAAAAAAAAAAAGTTAGGAGGGATAGATTCGGGGTCTATAGATTTTTGTGGGTGATGATGGCAAAGTGGGTGATGATGGTTTGGTAGGGGTGGCGTCGTCTTCTTCGAATACGGTGACACGAGGTGTCTCTGTGTAGGTGTTTCGGGAAAGCCGAGACCCGCTGCGATCATTGTGTTTGCGGGTAGTCACGGGAATGAGTGTATGTCGGCCTTGTTCGTAAAGACCAAAACCAAAGCCTTTCCAAGCACAGCGAGTCAAGAAGGTGAGGGCGAAGCGATGATTTGTCAAGTATTGAAAATCGGATTGGAAGGGAACCACACCAAGAGGAGGTTCAGGGGTAATGGAGGATGCGTCAACACCCCCATACGTTAGGTTGGTGCGGCAATGGGGTGGTCGTAAGAGATTACCTCCCCCACGCGACGGTCGTAGGTGGGATGTGCATGTAATTGTCCGTACTCCTGCGGGGTAGGGAAAGAACTAACGTTATATAGGCGGTACTCCCCCAGCGTAAGGCGTTGAAAAACATCTACTAAGGGGTCGGAGGTTGGGATGTTAGGCTGCGGGAAGGGAAGTGGTTTTGCGGCGGTGGTTTCATCGTTGAAGGCGTAGGCGCGGTGAGGTGGATGGTTGAGGTACATTTGAAGAGGATGGTTGGGTTGAATGTATGGGTGTCTTGATTGGTATAAGCACATCGTTAGGGCGGTATAACATATTGCGAGGTTTTAAAGGGGAGGATCAGCTTTTACGGTGTAGGACTTCCCCTCGTACTCAAATTTTATGCATCATGTAATGTTGAGGAACGCATCCCATGGCCGGATCGAGGCGACCAGCAATATATTATATTGGAACTCTCCCTCGAGGACATAGAAGAGTTCGGGTAAAGTACGTGGTCCTACCCGAATGTTGAGGATCACGGTGCCTAAGGTAGAGGTAATAGCGTCATTGAATGACCGCATGACATGATGGGGTTGGCACACATGTAGCTAGAAGGGATATTCATTTGTTGAAAAGCTTTTGAAGAGATGATGTTTAGGCTAGCACCCCGTCAATCATAACACAGCGTACACGAATGTCCCGGACGTAGTTGAGATGAAGCAGGCGAGTCGGGATCTTACATGTACCAAAATCGACAATTTCATCTTGCCGAAGAAACCCATTGCGGCAGCTTGTGAGTACGAGAGAGAAGTGGTTGGGGCGGTGGGTTGTTTGGTGAGAGAGGCAACGTGATTGGGTGTTAGAATGGAGGCAACGGGAAGGTTTCATTAGGTAAGACCTTGATCCCTGAAGAATTTCAACGAGAGCTTGTCGATGAGATTCAGAAGTCTGAATGAGATCATATAGTGTCATTTTTACGGGTGATTGGTGAAGCTGTTTAATCATGGCTCGATGGGCAGCTCCATTAGAGACGGGGTAAGCGGGTCCACGAATAACCACTTTGGGTGGTGGTGCAATCGGGATGCTGGACGGAGAAGGAGAGGATGCAGGTGTGCTTTCTTTCGCTTTCTCATTGTTTTTCTGCGCTCGAGTAGCAACACTAATCATATTAATCTCGTAGACCGGAGATGAAGAAGATGATTGGGATAAATCATGGTCTTCAAGAGGTGGGGTTGTAATAATGACAGATCTTGGTGAGGCGGGGACAGATGGTATAGGAGAGGGAATGGAAACTAAAGGTCTCTCCCTTCGTAAGTTGTCTTTCTTAACCTTTCTATCTGGGAGAGGTGACTGACGAAGGATGGTTTTTAAAGCTTTGCATCCCTCCACATCATGTCCTGGTGTGCGGTGATAAGCGCAGATCTTAGACTCATCATAACCTATAGGTCGAGGTTTAGACGGGTCATAAGGTCTAAGTGGGGGTAGGGAAATGGTCGCATTCTCTACTAACATAGCAAGGATTTTGGCGTAAGATCCTTTGAGTGGGTCAAAATCAGAAGAGGATGAGGGTATTGATTGCGCGGGTTTTGGTAATGTTTGGGCGTGGTTAGTTCGTATGGGTGGTGGTTTAGCCGAGGGGTGTTGATACGTGTTTTTCACTAAACGTGGTTTCTTTGGCGTAGAAGCTATATTGGATGATGAGGCCACAGATGGTGTGGTATCAGAAAACAACCACGGGGAAATAGGAGTGACCGAAAACAAATCTTTTGATGATGGAATTTGTTTAGGGTTGATAGGTGGACAGGATACGCGGAGTGACGGTGTTGCTATACCCTGGGATCTCGTATGTGTGAGAAGGCGTAGGTCGCTTTAAAGAAAGCGGGAGGTATGATATATTGATGTAAGGTAGAGGATGGGGTCCCAATATGGAAGGTAGGTGTGACGATGATGGTTTTAGTTGTGATAGAGGCATAGGTTGAGGAGATTGAGTGTGTCTCTTAATGGGGTGGGCGGCTTTATTTTAGATAAATCAAGCCGCTTAGGTGGGTGTGTTAGGCCCAGGTATGGGTAAGGTCCCAAGCGTAGGGGAAGATTTGGCTAAGTTAATAGAAGTGGACGGGGCATTTGGTAGAGGTGAGGGGGTGAAGGTGAGAACATGGGCATTTTAAGCTTCTGTAAACACTTCGGGTATATGGTGGAGGTCTCAGGATCGGTCATTTGCATTTGAGTAGAATATGGCGTACTCAAAGCGTTCCCATAGGACTGTCTATCATCTGTGGAATGACAGTCCTCACGTGTGAATGTGAACTTTTGTACGGAAGAAAGGTGGGTTGTGATTCCGGTCCACTGTGGGTGTGATACAGGGGGTAAACGAGGCACTGTATCAATAGATGTCAAGAGGTCGACCGGTTGTTGAAAAGATTTAGGTGATGAAGGACTAATAGGCAGGAGGGCATGTTCGAGAGGATCCGTCATGGTTAAAGAATTTGGTGATGTCGGTGCAAGAGATTCCTCATCTAAGGATGTCAAAAGGAGTGGCGTACCTTCCTCTTGTGCAGCAAGAGGGGTAGAAGGGGAAATCTGGGAAATAGATAGGTTAGATAACATCCGTTCGCAATCTTGTAGGGATGTGGTATAAGAAGACTCATCGATGGGAAGAGAAGTCTGGGCAGTTAACTCCCTTATGGGTAAAGGAATGATTTCGCTTTGGTTCGATGGTGGTAAAGGAGGTTCGGGCTCCTGTGTTAGTGAAGAGGCTTGATTCAAAATTTTCTCGATAGAGGCTTTGGGCTGGGTATCAAAGACTGCATGGATCTCATGAACACTCTCCTCGGCTAAGATATCCTGGTTTGTGTTACTGTTGGGAGAGTGATTCGGGAATGGTTTGTTGAAGATTTTCAAATTTCGGTTGGCAGGGGCATTAGGATTATCGAGGTTATATCCCTGCGTCAACCATTTCTGCACTATGTTTTTCAACATCTTGCGAGTTTTCATGACTATGTCCCTTTACATGGTGAAAGTTATAGAAGTCATTTTCTTTGTACCAGGCAGGTATAGCGCGAGTGGAGTCAAACCCGGAGTGAGGTTTAACAGGGGGCAAGGTGATAGCTCCGGCCTTGAGCAATTTTTCCAAGATGACACCATAAGTTTCTCCCAAGGGAGTGTAATTGATGGGCTCTGCTTTATACTTATAGGTGGTTTTTGGTGGGGCATTAGACGGTGTTTGAGATTTAACCATCACCGCGTGGACAGCTCCTTTTGATTTAGAAGAAGTGGACGCGTGAGGAGTGGTGGTATTTGGTTTATTGGTAGAATCAGGAGTTCGGAAATTGGGGTTTTTGTTACGCAACCGCAATTTCTCTTCCTCTAAGGCTCGAATCTCTAGTTTTCGAGCCATAGTAAAACTTCATCGAATGTACGGAAAGTTTGAATTTGGAGGGTAGGGGATGATGTGCTTAGCACAAGCCGCGTAAAAGTTTCGATAAGTTGATCTAAAGGCAAGGCATATGTAAGTTGGTTGATAAGGCGCGCCATCGTCCGAGCGAAATCTGCGATAGATTCGTCTTCGAATTGTCGAATGGCATAAAGGTCGGTGATGGATACTTTCTTAGCAATGTTAATGGAGAAGTGATCCAAGAAAGATTGGGCTAGTTGGTTAAAAGAGAAGATTGAGTCTTTGGGTTAAAGCAACCTTTGTACCACTCAAGCGAGTCTGATAAGGACATGGGAAAGGTGCGGAGTAACAAGGCATCATCATGGGCAATCAAATAACAAGCATGTCTAAATGATGATGCAAGTGTTGTTGAGGATCCTCTTTACTTATTAAAAGCGAGTAAATTTGGCAACTCCCATTGAGGAGGATATGAATGAAGGGGACGAGAAGGGTGAATGGGCTCCGAAAAACTTGCTCGTATGTCAAGCGCTATGACTTCACAAAAGCAGAAGCCTCAGGTTTTGCATTTTGTCCATCATTTGTTTAATTAGATCGGTAGTTGGATGAGATGATGGTGTGGTTGTGGTAAAGCGAGGAAAATTGGGCCAAGGACCACCGCTAGATCTGGTGGGGTTAAGTGTTGATAAGGTGTGGAGGATGAATATGTTGAGGCAACCGAATAGGGATGTCCCATATAGGATGTTGAGGTCACTGGATACGTGTATGGGAATGAAAAGGTAGGCGGAGCTTGAGAAGGAAAGCTCGTGTGGATAGGTGGCAGAGAGCAAGTCATGAACGGAGCGATGCAAGAGAGATGAGGTAGGGCGATCGGCGGTAATGATATGTGGGGTCGAGGTTAACCAAGCGGAAAGCCAATTGAGTCGTATGAACCTCTGAAGCCGTCGGATTGGGAGACGGGGCTAGAGATGCAGGAAGCAAGGCGGTATTATCAGGCGGAGTGGGAGCTAAATGAGCAGCTATACTAATAGGCATACCAACAAGGAGCTGACCATCAGGCGTACGGTCAGGGGTATGAGACAAATAGTATTGTACAGCGCTAGAATTAGCATCCAGAAACTTGGCAAAGTCCTTATCTCCCACAGGAATTTTAGGAACCTCGCTGGTATCCATAGGATTCCCCACAGAATGTGAAGGGGGTGATTCAGGAAAAGAAACAGAGCAAGCATGTGAAACCATGGCGGTGGCTTGCTTTGAGTGATAACCATGGACGAGGAGTTCACGGTAGGGTTTCAATACATCGGGAATAGAAACAAACTCGAGGTAGTAAAATTGGTAGGTTCTTTGGTTTGTCGGGGGTGGAAAAAAACGATAGAAATATCGGTCTAGTAATCGATGTCGGTTATACTATAGCGGCGTCGGTCGAGTAACCGATGTCGGTGTAAGAAAATGCAGGCTAAAAGATATAAAAAGGCTGCTAATTTGATTTTTAACAACGTTTAGTATACTTGTCCAATTATTGATCACGAGAAGGATAGAGTATGAGAAAAAAAGCGAGAACTAAAAACAAGCAAGATGCACACACAAATCCAGAGATTAACCCTAGGGTTAATTTTAATTATCATGGGCTTATGCCTTTAGACGTAGAATGATGTCAGAATCCTAAACAAGAGACTTAGGGGAAATGTCAAGTTGTTTTGGCTTATAAGGTTACCTCAATCGGGCGGAGGAATACCGCGGAAAAAGGGGGATGTTTGAGCTGTTGTGTTAATTGTGAAGTGATTCGGTATGTGTTGTGCAGTGAATGTAAGATTAATTTCCTGTCAATACCGTGGATATCACCCCCACGTGTACGACACATTACTTAATCTCGTTCACTAGAATTGAAAAAAACAAGCGAGAATGCAATGCACGTGTTTTAAACCCAAATCAAAAATTATGTTCGATGAAGCAAGAGAGATGACTTTCACTAATGCGAAACTAGGAAAGCAAGACAAATTCTTTACGAAATATATAACAAAAGCAGCAACAACAAGTATGCTTCCTAAAATGAAAATAAGCAAGAGAAACAGAAACCCAAGATGGGTCCCACCGGGCATGCCAAAATGTTTCACTCGGAATGTTTCGTTCCTTTTAGAAACAGATAAGGGTTGGGGCTAGGAGGAATACCTGTAGAATGTCGAGATGATGTGCGCGTACCGTAGAGAAAGATCAGGCTGACTGCGAAGAACTCCTTTTTGTCTTGGAAGGACTACCTGCAAATAAGAACACAAGACCACAAGATTTTAATTAGACAATAAATGAGAAGCGCCTTGGGCAGGAAATATAAAACTTCCTTTCGAAGGTGGTCAGTTCCCTTGCTAATATGAATTAACACAAAAGACTATAAGATATCAATTAAATTGCTTTGTTGAACTGGGTAGGGGAAAGGCTGGTTATTGGTTATAGTCAGTATAACCGATGGCGGTTACTGATAACCGATGGCGGTTACTGATGACCGATATCGGTAGAGTCTAGGATCTGAAGGTTAGTTGTTTTGTGGGGTGGTGGTGTTATTTGGTAGTTGTGTTATTTGTAGGGCTGTATATAGGTAATATTAGGAAATAGGGTGATGAGATCTAGATGAATGACAGTTAGATGCAATGACACGTTGGGTAGTGGATCCAAGAATGGATTTGTGAGGACTTATGATTCAAAAAGTCGAAGAAATGTTATTAAAGAGTACATGCAAGTAGCTTACTGCGATTATTCGCGGAGATGCAAGTCAAGAGCTACGATGGCAAAGCGAAGGCGAGGTAGGATGGTCGGCACATAGCGGCAGATCAAATCAGGTGAGTATCACGGGGCTCAGTATCGATTGCGATCTGGCTTGCTCTCCCTTGCTGCTTAACTCTCCTTGTCTCTTCACTTGTCTCTGCTCGGTCAAGTAAAGATCGGGGTTTTCTCGATCGCTCGATGCTCTTTCTTGATTCAAAGAATCCTTTTTCTCGATCCAAAAATGAAATTCCGATCCTTTGTTTTTGGTTTGGGAGGCCATTTACGAGGGCCGATGGCGGTTACGTAATGGCGGCGGTCGAGTAGGAACCGGCATCGGTAAGGAAAAAGTAGGCTATTTTTAGTAAAACAGACCCACCTTCCTGCTTTTCTCAGAGAGATTAGTTGCGGGCTTGGTCAAGTGACTAGAAGGTCGGTTTAGGTGCGAAAGGGGTCCTTAGTCATGGGTGTAGGTGTAGACCAAGTTTTAGGTTTTAATTAGGTTAGTTTAGGATTAGGGCTAGGTCATGATGAGGTGGCAAAAATGAGGTGGTAGGTGAGGTGATGGGGATTTATCAATTACAAGGTAATTAATAAATAATTGTGTAAGGTTTAGGTAATGAGGTTAGGTTGCGAAATGGGATGCGGGTCACAAGGGGTCGTAAGACACGAATTTACCCTGCCTAAGATATTTACGACCACTAGTTCTTTTATGACTAGTTCTTTCCATGATTTATGACATGATCTACGACCTTGATTGGTTCTTATATTGTTATTCCTGGGTGCCTATATAAGCAAGTTCCATTCTCATTGATTTCATTGAGTTCCATAATAATATATGATATTTCTACTCATTTGTTTGCATGAAGGTTTATGTAAATTTATTCTAGCAGTAATTGTTTTCATCTTATTGATCGTGATGTTTGATTAGCATTTGTGTTTTATTTATATATTCATATATTTGATCGATTTTTATATCGAGTAAGATGCATGTCATTTTTATGCAAAACGATCATATGAGGGCTTAAAGCTTGTGATTCCTACTAGTAGGTGCTTAACTCTAGACCCCTTTCATTTTATTTGTGTGGAAGGCAAGAGCATTTTATTTATTTTAGTGAAACTAAAATAAATAGTGAGCATAATATTGAAAAGCTTGTATCTTTTGATCCAGTAACTCGGTTTTGAGTGCCATTTTTTTGCAAAAGTTCATAGTTTTAATGATCTTTGTGGAAATATTTATTTTGAGAATAAAACTATAATCATAAAGTGCCATATTGTAACGTTTCTTGCACTCATTATAAAGTGCCAAAATCTGGGGGCTCTTGGAAAGAGCATAAAAACTACGAAATTTGCATTTTTTTGGTGATTTTTTGAGGATGGCATCTTTATCTAATTCTGCATTAGATCATGTTGAGCCATTAACAACACATAATTACCACACATGGAAACCAAGAATGGAAACAATAATTAAGCGGAAAGGATTATGGGCTTTAACTTCTTTAGAACAACCAGTGTTCACTAGAGAATATGAGAAATTTTAGTACTAGTGAAAATTTGATGAGTGTATGGGTTTGATAGGAACTTATGTAAGTGATGTATTTTATTTCATTTAGAAAAGTGTGACTCTCCTTTCAAAATATGGGAGAAATTGGAGGATTTATTTGGTAAGGTGGATCATATGAGAGCCATGCAACTTGAAATTGAGATCACCTCTCTTAATCCTAAAGATTTTCCAACAATTATAGACTATCTTACCAAGTTCAAGAATTTGTTGACACAGTTGAAGGGGAGTGGAAGAGATAAGAAAGATGAAGAGTGTGTTTACTTGATTCTATCCAAGTTGAGAGGACCATTCCAAATTTTTTCTTCTACTTTTTCTCTAGCATGGATCCTTAGGTGACACCTTGAAAATGCCTAACTTAGAAACATTTTGTGAAAGACTTACTAGGAAGAATCCAAATTATCTCACCTTGAGTCTTCCACCTCTCAAAAGGCATTAGTTGCATCTAATCCTAAGGGCAAGGGAAAACCAAATAGTAAAACCAAATCCACACCTTACATCTCAAAATGCTCCTAAACCCAAAGAAAACAACTCAAAACCCAAGGAGTCTTCTAAATCCAAGAATAAGTCTAGTTGTTCATGCTCTTTTGTGTGGGGTAGTAGTCATGAAGAACATAGGTGTTATAAGTGAATGCAAGCCTTAGAGGATGCAATCAAGAAACACAAAATTTCTATCTCCACTCCACCTCCTTTTAATCAACATGGAAAATAACTTAATGTTGTTGGAAGATCTTAATCACCACTTACAGACAATTGGGTTATAGATTCCGGTGCTTCTCATCACATGACTTCTTCCAAGGAGTCTTTTGTTTCTCTAGGTTTGAGTTCTACTTCCAAAATTGAGGTTGGAGATTCTTCCTTTCTTTCTGTTGAGGGAAAAGGTGATATACAACTTGATGATGGCTTTATCTAAGATGCAATATATGTTCCTAACATCACTACAAATTTACTTTCTGTATATCAAATTTGTCATTTTGGTTAAGGGAAAATAGTGAACTTTTACACCATATGGGGTAGAAGTAAGAACTTTGTTGGAGCCTTATTCACTTGTTGCTTAAGATATTGTTGATCATATTTCTAGACTATATCACTTTGAGGGTTTTGATGACACTTCTTCTATAGGGACAAGATTGGTTTCTCATTCAAATTTAGAGAGTAAGCTTTGGCATGAAAGATTTGGACATCTCAATTATAGATATTTAAAGGAGTTGAGCACTCATGGTATGGTAGATGGTATTCTTAGATTTTCTTGTCTTGAGGGAGTTTTCATGGTTTTGCATTAGGGAAACAACACAAGATCCTTTTCCTAATAATTTTTCTAAAGAATCTTGTCTAGTTGAGTGCATAGTGACTTGATGGTTTTTCCACCATCTTCAACGGAGCTAAGTATGCACTTAGTTTATTGATAATTTATAGGCGTACTTGGGTTTATTTTCTCAAGTACAAAAGTGATGTTTTTCACACTTCAAAGTCTTCAAGGCTTTGGTCAAGAAACAATATTCTAGTAGCATAAAGAACCTTCACACTGATAATGGGGGGGAGTACTTCAGCAATGAGTTTTCTAAATTTTTGGCAACTCAAGGCATTATTCACCAGCATTCTATTCCTCATACTCCACAACAGAATGGATTAGCAGAAAGGAAGAATAGAACTTTGAAGGAAATGGCTAACTGTATGATGCATTCTAGAGATATACCTCCTATCTATTGGGAAAAAGTAGTTAATTGTGCTAACTATATTCAGAATCACACACCACACAGAGCACTTGAGCATTTGACTCTAGAGGAAGCTTGGTCCAACACTAAGCCAGATGTCTCATTTTTGAGTCTTTGGGAGCCATGCTTGGGCCTTTGTGCCAAAGAAGAAAAGGAAAGCTTTGGATAAGAAGAGTAAACCCTTGATCTTTGTAGGGTATTGTGAGGACATGAGAGCTTATCATCTTTTAGATCCTGATACACATGATGTTATTTTTCGAACACATGTTCAGTTTGATGAGTGTTTCACTCCTCATGATTCTTCATCTTCTTCCATTCCTTCTTCTTCTTCATCTCATCTTGAGGATCCTTTCTTTGAGGAGATTGATGAGGAGGTTATAGATGCCATTGAGGATCCTATTCCCACTGATGTTGTCACTATGCCTAAGTGGGCTCATACTACTAGTTTCTGAGGCAACACCTTTCATAGAGGATCTTCCACCCACTAGGCATCATCATGCACATTCTACAAGTTCTAGAATTTTGTGTTAGGTAGTTTTTGAGGATCCACAGTCTTTTTCAAAGGCTCATGGGATACCGGAGTGGGATGATGCGATGGCAACTGAGTATTCTTCTTTGATGAAGAATCATACTTGGGATTTGGTATCTCTTCCTAAAGGAAGAAAGATGGTTAGGTGTAAGTGGGTATACCAAACCAAATATGCAGTTGATGGGTCCATTGAAAAGTATAAGGCTCATCTTGTTGTAAAGGGTTTTTCACAAGTCGAAGGTATTGATTAATCTTAGAATTTTGCACCCATTGCTAAGATGGATTGTACACATTGTACTTACTATTGCTACATCACATGGGTGGCCCGTATACCAGATGGATGTGAAGAGTGCCTTATTACATGGAGATCTATAAGAGGAAATATATATGGAGCAGCCGGTTGAATTTTTCTAGATTCTTCTTTTGTTTGTTGGCTCGAAGGTCTCTCTACGGTCTCAAACAAGACCCTCGGAGCTTGGTATGAGAAGATGGATTCTTTTCTTCTATCTACTAGTTTTTTTTGTTGCCACTCGATCATATAGTGTATCTCCAAAGCATGTCGGTGAGGATATTATGATACTTGTCTTATATGTTGATGATCTGTTACTTATTGGCAACTCTTCTTCCCACATTCGAGTATTCGAGAGGGCTCTTTCTACACGGTTTGACATGATATATCTTGGGCTATTAAATTATTCCTTGGTTTGTAGATTTCTCGAAGATTAGAGGATTCTTTTTGAGTAAAAAAGTACACCCATGATCTTCTTAGGCACTTTGATATGGTTGATTGCAAGCCAAGTCCATCTCCTTTTCAGTCTGGAGTTACTCTTACATCCACATGTACCACACCACTTTGTGATCCTACGTTGTATAGGAAGTTGGTTGGGAGTCTCATGTACTTGACCCATACTTGCCTTGATATTTCATTTGTAGTAGGGCTTGTATCTCGGTTTGCACATTCTCCTCATAGTAGTCATTGGCAGGCTACTAAAAGGATTTTACGCTATTTGCATGGCACTTCCCACTTTGGCCTACACTACACTAGGGGTTCTACTCAATTGGTTGGGTATATAGATTTAGATTGGGTAGGTTCTATTGATGATAGGCATTCCACTTCTAGCTATCTTTTCTATCTTGGTTCTTCTCTAGTTGCTTGGGCATGTAAAAAGCAACAGGTTATTGCACTTTCATCTTCAGAGGTAGAGTATAGGGCAGTAGTTACAGCGAGTTAGCAGATTCTTTAGCTTCACTAGTTATTAATAGAGTTTGGATTCCCACATGATTCACTGACTATACTTTGGTGTGACAACCAAAGTGCAATTCACATTTCACAACCCAGTTGAGCACCAGCAGACCAAGCATATTGAGATACACATCCATTTCATTCGTCAACACATTCATGATGGAGTTCTTTGTTTGGACTACCTTTTGACTTCAAGCAGTAGGTTGTAGACATCTTTATGAAGCCTTTTGGATCACCTTGCTTCCTTGAGTTGCGTGGAATGATTGGGGTTTTAGAAGTTGTTCTTGGGGGTGTTCGAGAAGCATCTTCCTTCTTCTTTCTTTTTCTCTTTCCTTATAGCAGGATTCTTTCCTTCTTTTAGTTCAATATTTATTCATGGATATATTGTACATGAGTACCTCATCGAGCCCATTCTTTGGGACTCATACCGTGGACATGCCACTTCAATTTTGGCCCCTAGCTTCACTTGAGGGGGTGTTAGAGTAGGTATTTACCTTAACTCATATTCACCTAGGTACATCATTTACCTTTATTGTATTTATCCTCACCCATTTATGTGTGTGGATATTTGTTTTTATTTATTTAGATATTAGGAGATATTATCTAGTTGTTAGGTATAGTTCTTTCCTTGATCTATGGTATTGACTAGATCCTTGATGTCTAGTTCTCTCATAAATCTATGGACTTGACTAGTTCTTTGGTGACTAGTTCTTTCCATGATTTATGGCTTGATCTACAACCTTGATTGGCTCTTAGATTGTTATTCCTTGCCTATATAAGCAAGGTCTATTTTCATTGTATTTCATTGAGTTCTATAATAATATATGATATTGCTTCTCATTTGTTTGCAAAGGTTTATGTAAATTTATTCTAGTGAATTTCTTTCATCTTATTGATCGTGATGTTTGATTAGCATCTGTTTTCTTGGCTTGGCATGATCTGGTTATCGTTCCTTTTAGGGAAAAGGAGTCATGAACCAAAATCACCAAAACCAGTGAGAAACCAACAAAATGCTGCCAAGAACAAGGGAAAACCACACACCAAAAAACAACAAAAAGAAAAAAACAAAGACTATACAAATGTACAATTGTGCATACCTCAAATCTGGGATTATTCCAAGAAATTCTTCAGATGCCTACCATTAACAGGAAGATCCAACGGTTCCCCATCTAAATCCGGAGAAAGAAGGTATGTTCACTAATTTTGATATCAAGGGCATAAGGGCCCATCCATAATGCATCAAATTTTCCATGCTTGCCCTTGTCTTCATGCCTACTATCCCTCAACAAAACTAGATCTCCAACATTGAAGGCTATAGGAGTGAAATTTTTGTCAAACAATCTCTTCAATTTTTCCCTAAATGTGACATGCCTTTGATGGGATGCTCTTCTCTCCTCATCAAGCTCAATAATCTAATTGATCCTTGATTCATATGGGCCAAGCTCTTGATCTTACAACTGTTGGGAAAACTAAAAGGAAGATAATTGTAGAGTGCAAGGCGAGAAAAACATGAGTTCCATACACCAATTCAAATGGGATTTTACCAATAACTCTTTTAGGAGTTATCTTATCACCCAAACTATAAATTTCAATTTTTCACCCCATTTCTTCTTCTTTTGCTCCAAGGTTCTTCTAATGTTCTTCAACAAATTATTATTCTGGATTCATATTTTTCATTCCTTAGGGGTTATAGTTTCAAGAATAAGTCATATTGATTCCATATTCATTGCACATTGCCATTAACGGTTTGGCTCTAAAGCACATGGAAATATCAGCTACAATATTGATTGGGACTCCAAATCTACATATGATTTGATTCAACAAGAAGTCCATAACTATTTTTGTGTTTCTTTCTTCTTTGAGGATTTCCTCTACCCACTTTGTAAAATAATTAGTGGCTAAAAGGATCCACTTATGGCCAGCACTAGAAGAATCTGAAATCTCACCAATGAAGTCCATCCCCATTGCTTGATAGGAGATTCAATTGATACAGGCTCAAAGGAAGGGAGCCTTAAGCTTTCAATCTTCTAGAGAAATGTTGGAAACTATCACATTTTCTAATCAGTTGGGTTGCATTTTTATAGAGAGTACGCCACCAATAAATAGATCTCAAAATCTTATGTGTTGTTACTCTTCCAACAAAGTGTCCTCCACAAAATCCCCCATGGAAATCAGTAACTATCTTGGGAGCTTCATCTTGATTATGCATTTCAATAGGACACCTTTGAGTTCTTCTAAGCCAGCCCAAGATGTCTCGTGATGATATACTTTTGAGAAGCCAGCTTGAGCACTCTTTTCTAATTTTTATTCAAGTGACTAGGGCAGCATAGGTGTCTGAGGTAGAATATCACATATTTATACCACTTAGAACTTACCAACTTTTCAAGCACATCTACCCTTTCTTCCTCTACCTGATTCACTTCCACATTCTCGCAAGTTGCTCTCAGCCATGATCTTAACAAGACCCAAACCTCTTACCAACTTTTTAGTTTGGATGTCCATATCATACTCTCCGGAGTTTGTTCACCCATCTACATCTTTTGCTTGAGACCTCCATCTCTGATAAGATGTCTTTCACCATGGTGTGGGGAACATAAGCAACAAATTTTGAACTTAATATATAAGGCCGAAAATTTTTGTTACTTTCACCAAGGCAAATGCTTATTTCTCCATGATTGTATACTTCAGCTCATCAGCTGCTTGTAAAGCCTTACTAAATAAAGCAATAGGACTCTCAGCCCCATTCTCATCCTTTTGCATAAAAAAAAGAAGCAATGGTATACTCAGAGGCAAAGGAAAAGATTTGGAAAGTCCTCTTATAGTTTGGGGCTACTAAAATAGGTGCATGTTTAAGTGCATCCTTAATTATCATACATGTGATTAGAAGAGTTAACTCAGTAAAGTTGGAAACAAACCTTTTAATAAAATTAATTTGACCAAATAAAGATTGGATGCCTTTCTTGTCTCTTGGTATAGGTACTTTGCTAATTGCTTCCACTCTTTTAGGTTCTATGATAACACCATCTTTTGACACAATGTGACCAAGTAGCTTGGCCTTTTGCACTCCAAAATAACACTTCTTTAGATTAAGAGAAATTCCATACTCCTACATCTGATCAACATCTTCTCCAAGTGCTGCAAATGATCACCTCTCTACCTTGAAAACATAGTCACATCATCTTGGTAAACTACAATAAAGTCATTGATGTAACAATAAAAGCAACATCCATTGCTCTTTGAAAAGTGGCACCAATGAATCATCAAACCAAAGGGCATCCTAAAAAAACATATGTTCCCAAGGAGTAGTGAATGTTGTCTTAAGTCTTTCGATTCTTTGACTACCACTTGATTGTATCCTAAGAAACCATCAATGTAGAGAGAAACTCAAACCCACATCACAAGATGCAACATATTTTCCATATTTAGCAAGGGATAGTTGTCGTTCATGGATGCTTTGTTTAGATTTATGAAGTCTACCCAAATTTTGACATCTCCATTCTTCTTTCGACTCGCATAAGGTTTGCAACCCATGATGAATACAGTGGGCTAAATGATCCCTCCCTCCTTGATTTCTTCAATTCATCTTACATTTTCCTGGAGAGGAGTGGATTAATTGGCCTTTATTTTGTCTGAATGGTTTGGCATTTTTTCAAGATGGATCTCATGCTGAAATAAATATTTTCTATATGCTTTCAGCTTTGAATATTACCATGCAAGACAGTCCTGATATTTCTTTAACAACTAAACATAAGATTGTTTCTCCTCTTTGTTTAGAATCTGCGCCTAACCAAAATTTTCTTGGTTTTTCCTTTGTTCCCAAGTCATTCTCTTCCACATCCCTTGAGGTAGACATGTTTCTATTTATGATGCAATCAACATTGTTAAAATTTGACTCAAGTGCAACAAGACCTCTAGGAATGGTGTTTGTTTTCAATTGGATGATGTCTTTCTCAAACAAAGTTTATCTTCCTTTAGTCATGCATACCATTGGCTCCCAATCAATATTCTGATTTGCAAACTCACCTTGGTTTTGTAAGAACCTTAGCACTTGAGTATCATCATTAAAAACTTGCCAATGTTTCACATTATCAGGGACAGCTAGCCTAGTTAGCACTTCAATGTTGTATTCACAATAAGGTGAAATGGTGCAATTTCCAAATCTAGAACCCAACACTTCCAACTTATCAGTAGTAGCATTGATACCTCTTGTCATGATACACAATGTTAAAGGAATCAAACATTTCAATTAAATCCCAAACTGCATGCTTATACTGTTTCATACACTGATTTTTTGTAGCATATAGTTTTCTTATTTGTTTGACAACTAGCTCTGAATCTCCTTTTGCAACAATGTCTTTTACTCCATATTTCCATGCAATTCTTAACCCTAACAACAATGCCTCATACTCAACAATGTTGTTAGTGCATTCAAAATTAAGTTTGAAAGAAAAAGAAAACTCTTCCAAACTAGGAGAAAGCAGAACTATACCAACACCATTTCCAAATTTGGAGCAAGCTCCATCAAATAGCAAGGTCCAAGGAGAACCTACCACCTCAAGGAACTTTGATTTTTCCATCTTGTTTTCTTTTCCATCAACAAAACCAATGAAATTCTCAGCATCTACATCAGCAAACAACACTTCATAGGAAACATTGTTGGGATCTTCAATTAGGTGCAACATCTTCTTCTCACCATAAAGTTTAACAAGGCTCCAATCAATTGGAATGGTGGTAAAAGACATGTCCATCGAACACCGCCACTAACACTTTCTCGCCCATTTTCTTGACAAAAGAATACCCCATTTGGTAGGGCAATCAACAATCACAACATCCAATTTTAAATTCCTCCCTGGATAAGATGCAAGCTGCACTACCAAACCCTTCACACAACCAACCACCGGCACTTCCCTTTAATCCATGGTAGTAAAATTTCCATTAGCTACTGTCACACTGGATGTCTAACTCATTCATGACTTCTAGAGGCATGACATTACATGATGCATGGGAATCAAACATACAATTGTGAAGTATCCTATATTTTATGATCAAATTTGTGAAGAATGGATCAACATTCAATTGGGAATCAACCAAAGATGTCCCCAAATATACCTCCAATGTCTTTCCAAGATCTTCTATTGTTGGTGATGTTTCAAGGCCAAAAATGATATGATGTGGAGTTTTAACAATATTTACATTTCTACCTGGATTAACCTTCTCTTGTTTCAATCTAAAGTACTCAAATGCTCTCTTCTTATGCTCACGAATTCTAAGAAACTCAATGATTGGAACACTCACTTTAATTTGGCTCAATAATTGGGCTATGTCATAGGGGACACTCTTTGGAAAAACAATATTGGAAGGGATACAAGAAGATTCATTAGATGGCAGTAGATTCTTGTGACTTGGGTATGAGGAGGACTGTAATTTTTGTTTGGAACAACAAAACTTCCGACAGCGCTACTCTCCTAGGAGCTTCTTTTTGAATGCTTGTGAGCAAGGAGGTTGTTTTAAGTTTGTCTTATGGCCCAACTCCTGACTACCTTGTTTCTATTGTTATAGTCTTTCTCTTGAGCTACAACAACATTCATCAACAAATGTCTATCTTCCTCCAAAGGGACACCACCATCATACTTCTTAATCATCAAAGCTCTTAAGTATTCAAAGTCATTGTTAATAATTTCAAAATCTTGCACTACATCAATTTCAACATCATGAGGGGAAGAAATACTTGTACCCATTTGATACAATCCAAAAAAAGTTGCATCTATCCAAGCGGTTATTACATCAGTAGATTTTGCTCCTCCTTGTGAGTTTGAAGAACAACCCATCATGCAAATATCATCATCAGTACCATCCTCATTATCAGCTTCATCAACTTGTTGGTCCACTTCACATGGAGGATGAGGAATAAAACATCTATCACACAAATCAATATCAGCAACCTCTTCAACAACAACAACCCTAGTATTTAAGGGATCAGGTAACACTCTTCCTTCACGTGCTTGAGGATGTCTATTTACATACCCCATAGGTCATTTCCCTCTATCATCTACCCTTTGATCACCTCTAGGATGATTGGAAAATATATCATGGTTTTGTGCTCTTGGTTGGCCTTGTGAAGTCTACCCAATTCCTTTCTCAACTCTTGCCAACTTGTATGAGATTTTTTTCCATCCCCCTGCCAAAGTTTTCACAACCTCTTCTAAATCAACACCTTTGGTAGGTTGAGGTTTTTCATGTTTTATCAATTTTACACCATCTCTCTTGAGAGGTTTCCAATTGCTTTGATATTATTCTAAATTTTAAGTGCCATGGTGAAAGCTTGTCTTAGATTGGTAGGGTTATTTTCTCTTAGGTAATAGGCTGCCTTTTTATCAAATGCATCTTCATATTTGATTAAACAAGATTCATCAAAAGGCCTTAAACAACAGGCATCCTTCTCAAAGTTTTGTTAAACCTTGTGTTGAAGTCATGGACTGATTCATTAGGGTTCTTCTTGATATTCTCAAACTCGAGATAAAATAAATCTAGGATTAGTCTTGTCACCATATTGCAACCTAAATGCATTTTTTCATTTCAGTCCATGAGTCAATAGAATTATTAGGTAGAGCCTTGTACCAATCCCTCCCTAGCATCATCCTCTAGTGTATTAATAAACAATTTGACATACACATCCTCAAAATATTCCATCATATTATCAAAAAGCTTGAGATGTTGATCACCGAATAATAACATTGTTACCTTGGAATTTTTGTAACCTATTTCGACATCTTGTGGGACAACATTTGGGTAACCATCCATTCCTCTAAAATTTATAGGACCAAAGGTATTAACAAAAATGGAGGTCTAGGATGAGCCATGTTATTTTTTGGTGATGATCTTGGAGGAGAAAAAATGATGATGAGTGAGAGGTCTTTAGGGAATGGTAATGAAAACTTCAAAACAAATCTCTCTTAAGGGCTCTCCTTATTGATGATCTCTAGGAAATTTAGAAAATATAGGAGCAGATTTAGGAGCAAACCTTTCTAATGCACATGAAGGTCCCTCACCTAATGGGGAATTCAAATCAGCAATAGGATTATCTAAATCCGATCCACTTGAAGAAGAATTGCAGTCCTTAATAATAGGCTGCTCACTTTCAAACTCAACAATAGGGATCTCCTTTCTTGCCAGAGTCTACAACAACCTTCCACACCTTTCTCCACTCTAGCTCTGAGTTTCTTGAATCTGTAAAAACTTCTTAGCAGAGTCCTTGATGAAGAGAGATCTTCTTCCTTCTAGTTTTGTAGGGATTAGCAACACAAAAGTAAATGATAGAAAGGTAAGACAACTGGTATTTTCAATATCAAATCAGCATGGAGTCGCCACTAAGGACTTTCACCTTAGTTGTGCAAATGCACTAAAATAATCTGTCAAATGTTTGCTAGCACTGAAAACTTTGCAAAGCCTTATAAATCAAACCTTCTTCTTCTTAGATCAATCAATCACAATGTAACCAAAGTGTATAAATTGCTAGGACATGAAAAAGGGCAGATAGAGCTTGAAACTTTTACTTAAAACCTACAGATCTGAAGCATGGAATGATATTTTAACAATGTAGTAGCTCAAATACTTGAATACACAAATGATCAAACTCGTCAAAAACTTCAAAAACACCAATAAATTCCAAGAAGTCCCTGGCAGCAGCGCCAAAAGGTGTTGGTACCCAAATTTGTTCTCCTTTTTAGTCTGAGCATCATCAGAGATATGGCATAAAGGTTGAAGATAGATCAATCATGATGTGTTTCATTTTGTAGCTGGGGATATGATCTAATTGGCACTTATATTTGTGGAGAGATGGATAGCACTTTGAAAGGATTTTGATCTAATCCTCACTATTTTAGGTTGTGCCTTTCAACCAAGGTAAGAGAACCTATATTGTAACCCCCAAATGGTGAAGGAGATGAAGATATCCCTCAATTTATGCAAAAAAAGTATGAAAAGGCCTTTGGAAAATATGATCAACACTCCAAATCGACTTTTCAAGTTGTCAATCCTAGATCCTAGAGATATTTTCAATGCAAGGCAAGGGTTACTAAAGACATTGTATAATGTTGATTTGCCTTGTACATTTTTATAGATGGGTTAGGTACATTTTTTGACACACAATTAAATGTAGGGGGTAGCATGGGATGTTTAGAATGATTTTTTTCTCGGGGTATTGATGAGGGAAACTAGGATATATAAGATCTTTGACAACCTCTACAATACTTGAAAGAACTATCGAGATAAAATGCTTCAAATAATCAAGACATTCTTTCAACCAGAAGAGGCATAAATGGAAGCCAGAAACACTCTTCCCATAATATTTGAGAATTCACCACAAAATATTGAAGTAAAGAACTCAATTAAACACAAAAATCCATGATCAAACAACACCTAAGGTACCCCAAAGGCTTACAAGAAATCTCTGCAAATGATAATAAAGGGAAAGTGATTTTAAAGTTTATCTCTTTATCAGGATGAAGCCTCTTGAACATGAGAATGCAAATTCCACTAAACTATCAACAACAAATGGAGATTCTGTGTGATTTCTAAAGACTTTCAATGTAAGATTACAACAAGAACAATGAAAACTATTTGCAAGGCAGCACTTAAAAATGATAATAGACATCATATTGCCTAGGAAAACATAAATTAACTCAAAATCTTGTTAGATTCATTAGTAAGGAGAGTTTCATGAACAATCTCGAGCTATTTGATGGCTATACACTTGTAAGAAACTCACATACATGAAGATCCAACACAAAAGAAATTATTTTGGTTCTTTGGTGGGTTTCTAAGAAAATGTGCCTTCTCTCATAATTTTCTCGTGATTGTCAACTCCGACCCCCTTTACCATTTCTCCAAAATTCATTATATATCTCTTGCCATCTTGGAGCCTTCTTTCCCAAGCAAAGAATATGCCATGGGAACAATTTGTTTCAACAATTCTTTATGATTCAATGAAAATGACATCAAAGAAAAACACTAGTAGGTTGTGAAGTGTGCCCAAAAAGATTAAATCATTACAAATATTTGGATCACTACCCTTCTGGAGGCATGTTTTTCATCATTCAGGGATGTGAACATGTTTTACTCATCATTTTCACCTTTCTACCTTTCCAAATTACCTCTGCAATTTTTGATTTTGTTATTTTACGTGTTTTCTCGGGCTAGGAAAAAAATTACTTCAAAAACACCTCAAATCAAAGAATTAATCCCTGAAAGTAATTCCAATGATCCTAGAAGACCAAGAAAAAACAAAATCACTATAAATTTGATGAATTTTGATGCAAAAATCGTGATTCCAAGCTTCCTAGAGCTCCCATGGCGGTCAAAACAAATGGATGCACATCAACCGTTGATCTTATCCATCTTTTAATCTTGGCCCTCCACATGGATGATGTGGACTTAGAAATAATCTTGAGTACATTTTTAATTTTTTGGATAAGGCCGAACATGTGGCAAAAATGATCGAAACAAACTCGGGCTCATTTTTGACTTTTCACATTTTTTGGAAAATGGAAAATTTTGAATTTTTCTCCACCCCTCCACCTTTGAATTTTGGAGCTGACACGTGGCACATGGTGGGTCCCATTGGGATCACACTTCAATTTTTTGCTTTTCGATCTTTTTTGGAAATTGGGAAAATTTTCACTTTTTACCCCATGGGATTTTGCACACTTGATTTCTCTCTCACCACCTGCCGCTCGATGGTTCGCTTGTCCATCCCAGTGCTTAAAATTTTTATTTTAAGTCCTTTTTGTAAAATGGAAAAATTATCTCTGCCTCTGCCAAGCCGACCCACCTTCTCCTCTGCCATGTGTCACTAGATGATTTACTAGCGGGCAGTGCTTAAATTTTTTATTTTGAACTCTTTTGTGAAAAGGGAAAAAAATTCTTTTACCTCCACTAACCCACTCATGCCTACCATGCTGGCATGTGTCCTCCCTACGATTGGAGTGGGGATAAAATTTATTTTGAAACTTTAGAGAATTAGAGCTACGAAACTCTAAGTCCCCCCTCAGCCTGCTCTTCCCTTTTTGGTTTTTTAGGACACGTGTCCACTCCGAATTAGTTGCGTGGATTTGGACCAATTTTTGACTTTAAAACTTTGCAAAATAATGTCAAAAATTCCAAAGGAATCGACCTTCCAATCGAAAACATGCCACATAGGCAAATTTGGAAAAAAGGGTCCCTGGGCCCGAAAATGCCCCATTTGTCAAAAAAGGTGAAAAATGAAAAGTTACAACACTTCCCCACTTTTCCTTAGCCAATTAGAAGCCACCACATTGCCAATACCTTCTAAGGATGAATTTGATAGGAAAATGATGCCCGATCGACCATCAAAATGTAGAAATTCGAGGATGCCTTAGAGTTCAATTTTTCAAAGCAAGGATGGCAGATTTTTTATTCTAAATCAACTGAAGCATGATTTCTGAACATTTTTGACCTTGGGATAGGATTTTCAATTGCACACAAGTATGATTTGATTAATTTTGATTTTTCCATGATCTAACAAAGGGAAAAATGACATAGCCCACAAAATTGGAAAAACTAGGGCACAAAAATGGAAAACTTGGATTATTCTTTCAAATTAGGGCAAAAAAAAAAGTTTGTGAGCATTTTTAAAGCATTTAAACTAAAGGGGAAGAATATAAAACCATGAATTCAAAGGGTAAAATGTTTTGAGAACATCTGATTTGGAAAATTAGGGCAACATGGTGTAAGCTCAAAAATTGCACCAACACCACCACCACTTTGACAAGGCTCAACATATTCAAAATTACATAGGTTGAATCCATACGATAACCATATTGGTAGAGAGAAAGGAGTACAAGTAACAATCTACTAAGTGTAAGGTATACTCATGTGAAACAAAATATGCATGACACCCGTTGAGGAAGTGCCACACATACCTAAAGCGAACAAAAGTGGGATTTCAACCTATATACAGATCCACTTCCTATCTCGTACTTGGCTCGAGTGACTGGTCAATAGTACATATTTTCTCACTCCAAACATACACATTTTACCGATTTCCCTTAGGTTCGGTTAGTGTAGGGTCCACAATATAACACAACTATATCACTAACATAATGGTGATTCACACAAATTAACCATAGTATCTTACGCATGGTATATATACAAGGTAAAACAAAATCATTACTTTCATGGGTTACGATACATCACATTACCACATTGTGCACCCAAAGTGCAATCACTATACAATAGTGGTCATACACTCACAATATGCCCCTAAATCATGACATGAACCATCATATATTACATTAATTATACATATGAGGAAAGCCAATGTCTATCATTACAACATATAGTCAATTGCAATACAATATGGTGATGCACATGATTCATCACAATAGAGTGACGACATCATGATACAATCTAATTCACTTTACACCAATTTTTTCATGCAATACATCAATACACCTACACATCACATAATGAAAAAATCTTTGTAACACTTCACAATCCAAAATAAAATTATTTTGTCACACACAATAAGGTGGTACATCACACGTAAAATATTCATAGAATCCGTGAAAAGGAGAGAGAATAATCTCATCACAATCATATAAACATGATAAAAAATATGCACTAAGTGACATACTAAACATGTGCATTCACAATTACGACATAGTTCACATCACGCTTATATCACATTACTCTTCCAATATCCTCAACCATCATGCAACACCATAACAAATCCAATATTCCCTAGAGGTTCAAGAGCATGAACATTGCTCGATACCAAGTGTAATACCCACATTTTACACACACAAATACAACAGAAAAAATACCAGGATAAATTTGTTTTTGACTTACATTGCTCACTACACAACTCCACAAGGACTCCAAGTAAAGATACTCAATAACACATATGACACTTACATAAGTCATCGAATCAAATAGGCACATGAAAACACCACATACATATCGATTCCAAACTTTCCCCAATAAAATAATGTTAGTAATAGCCCAACCAAAAGAAAAGTGACTCAAGTTGATCGCCAATCCACAACACATCGTTACCATTCAATTATGTATTCATTACGATTAACCTTCCAATAACATTATAATGTAAGTATAATTTTACCCTTTTTTCCACCTCTGATTCATAAGTTCATTCCACATTCAACTTATAGTTTGAGCATTTAATTTACTATTTATCCCTTATGATAATCTTCATAACTTACATTACTCTTTGTCATATTTAAAATTTCCTAAAAATTTCCTAATCTGTCATTCTTATGTCAAAGGTTTGTTTCTTAAATTATGTTTAGTTGACATTTACATTTGTTTCTTTTATTCACATTAAGCAAGGGGCGAACAATGAGTTGTCGAGGGAGAAAATAATATGATTCAAGGAGGTGAAGGTTCAAGTTTCTCATTCCTATAAACTTCCTTCCATTGAAGCACATTTGTTTTTGTACTATGGTTGTTTTTAGTATCAATATTAGTTTGATTCATATAAGCATTTATAAGACATAATTTTATTTTATCTTACTTTTATTGGACTCTAAATCGGCTTAAAGGCCTAGTCCCACCAAGAATCAATTAGTATCCATTAATAACAAAACTTTAATGCCTAAATCATCTATAAGGACTTCAAGTGAATTTATATTCCTAAACCAATATTACACATACTATTGTTTCTTATTGCATTTACAATGTTTGCTAGGTATCTTTTTTTGTGTCACTTTATAACATAAAGAGTTACGAAAGTACTTATTTACCATTTTGAATAAGTATATGATTGGAAGCATTATAACTACACATGAATCCCAAGTTAACCTCCTAATCAACTGAGGTTTGGTTTAATTCCAACTACACCTAATGATCTACGCCTCAACTATATATGAGTTTAAGGCAAGAGGACATATTTATGCTAAACCACCTTCAAGAAAAGACCAAGGTGATATGTTAATAGAAACAGAAGGTAACACATTTAATCGGGAGGATCTAAGGAGTTCATTACAAGAGTTTAAGACCTAGAAGAAGTATTTCATGATCTCCATTTATATCGTCTGGATCTAACAAGGACTTCATTCGCTGAGGAAGTTAATTTATAGATCTATTCACGTAAGACCTGACAATCCAAAAAGGATACTAAGAGAGTATTAGCTCTACCTAACCCACAGATGGTAAGGTTATACTGCATAGTCGTAGCTTCGAACAAGGACTCATAAGGTGACTTCAAAGGCGGTCTTCACCACTCAACATGGTTTTCGGCCTGAAGAGAGGAAATTTTCCTCATGGCTACCAAAACTAGAAGGAAACCACTTATTAGGATAAGGTTGGACTATGTCATTCCTAAAAGATGGGTTCACGACAAGGTCGCTAAACATAACGACTATGATGGTAAACTTCAACTAGGGGTTTTATTTACCTAACCTAGGAGGTGCCATCGAGTACAAGGTTTAAGTTTATTCTATGGTTTCAATTTTTTTCTACGCTACGAAGGATCACACACATTAAGACAAGTTATGCATAGATCTTATACTAGGGTTGAGTGTTTCAATTAAATCTCTTTATTACATTTACAAGGTAAAAATACAACATAATAAATAATTAATCATTTATTAAACAATAAAAAATCAAACATACAACATACTATTTTCAAATTCATTTACCATATATATATCAAACCTTTTTAACATACCTAGCTATGTATCAAATTGAACCTATGATTAGATGCACAATTTCTAAGATATTAGTAAAAACTAGCATCTCATGCATATTACCAAATTTCAAATATAATTTTTTTTTACATTGTAATTACATTAAACATATATACATTTTCCAATAAAATATATAAATTACAATAATAAAAAAATAATTACACCACACCTTTTCACCATCTTTCATACATCCTACAAAACCATGTGAGCATGAAATCAATGATAAATCACTGGCATGGCATCCACCTAGATCTAGCATAATTAAAGTATTTAGTTTCCATTTACATACTAATAAAAATTTGCATCTAAAAGGAGATGGTTAGAGACACATGTTTATTTCATTTCACTTTTCTTTATTTCGTAACCAAGGAGTGAGAAAGAGATAGGGAAGAGAGAGAAACACTATTTCACCAAAAGTTAAATTTCACACAACAAGTCACATTGTAGAGTTTTAAGCAGTTATTTATAGTGTCAAAAGTTTCCACGATGGTTTGACAACCCGATGAGGGTCCTACAACTTTCCTTTTACGTTTTCCTACTAGCTGCAAAAATGTTCGATTTAGACTCGAGAGGTGAAGAAACCACTTTCAAATGTTGTCTTCTGATGTGTAAACACACCATGAGTAAGTTTCTACATGTCCTCCTATACCCCAAGAATTCATAGGAACTGACAAAATTCAGAACTAGTGAACGGTTTACAAATGGCGACTATTTTTCTGAGGTCATTGGTCATAGTTGGCCTAGTCGAAAACAATCAACTTGATTAGCTTGAGGGCTAGGAAAACCACATCCAAAATTGATGTTCGATGGATGAACATCCAACCAAAAACTTCATACAAGTTCCCTTATATATAGGGAATTCACCAGAGTTGACAAGACTCAGAACTAGAATGTTGTTTTCAAATGGCAACAAGATTTTTGAGGCCACTTGAGTACTAATTGGTCCATTTTTTCCTATTCAAGTTGAGACTAGAGGCCTACAAAATGGCTTTGGAAAACTATACAGAAAATTTAGTTTCCCTGAACTGAAGGTTCCATGCAATTGTCTAGTAAAAATACTAGGGGTTTACGAAAATGGATAATAATTTCTCTATCCAGGTTTCAAATGGTGGTTCAAAACAAAAGCCAACTTTTTAGATTTAGCAGCTTCCTACCACTGCAAAATAGTGTGACAAGGCTCCTATAAGAGTGTCAAATAGGTCAAAAAAATTCATTTGGGGTCGATCAAAAGATTGAAGTGACACCTCAAATAACAAGGTAAATGAAAGAATCTTAACCTCCCCTTTAGAGTTATGAAGTTTACTTTGCGAGTCTCGGAGGAAGTTGATTTATCTATTTCAACAAGAGAGATGGTCAACATATTTACAGAATTCAACTTCAACTTGTCAATAAAAACAATACTATAGTGATCTAGTTTTACCAAGAAGTTTTTGAATCACCTCAAAATGAGGGTTGAAGTTCATGGTAGACTACAAAATGGTGATATTTATTGTGTGAGTTATAATGCAACATTTTCTTGGTTTGCAATAACAAGTTATTATAAAACAATTAAATTTTTGATAATCCCGAGCTTTTAAAATTATATTTCGTTGCAAAAGTAAAACTAAAAAGTACGAGAATTATGCAACATACGAGATAGATGAACCATGCCAGGAGATATTTGCGTCTGCAAGGAAGCGATTCTCCGAGGGTGGTTTTGTGTCAAGAGCATGGTTCCACATTTTGCATACATATCCTCCTAATAGCTTTACATACAAATATTTGCTATAATGTTTCACATCCCTAATACATTTACACAGATGTCCACATTCGACTAATATCTCTCGATTATAGAAACGAGTGCTAAGGTGTTGTTGGGAAGTTAATTTTGAATTTGTTTTACTCCAGCCAATACAAAAATTTGGAAATAACAAACTACATAGTTGATACAACAAGAGCTATCTAGAAATAAGAGAAACCCCAATGTGATGAGCATGATTTACATCAATTTCTATAATACAAAACCCATAACAAGAGATCATAAATAGGCTGATCCAACATAGCAACACTGTAAAAAAAAATTCTCTAAATTTATGCTCTGTTGGATGTCCATAACCCTGAGTCATGGCTTCCCCCTTTTGCATCCATGATAACTAAGGCACCTGCAAATGCTACATCTAACAAAAATAATCTTTTATTATGGTTTGATGGATATCAATACCCTGCTCTTAAGGTCCCATTTCAATACCATGGGGACGATGTTGGAAAAGGACGAGGAATCGACTTTACACTTAATAAATGCATTTACCTAAAACTTCAAGATCATTTTAAACAAACCCATTTTGCGCATATCCTGAAGTCAATGCATTCCCATAGCTCATGTTTCTCCAAGAAATTTTTTCAAGTAGTTCATTCAAGTCTATGCTTCCACATTATTCATATATGTCTACAAGAGCATTTGCGCTACTGACATCCGACAAAACCCTCTATCTTTTATATTTTGTTTAATGTTGATGCAAGTTCGGAGCTCACTTTTTTTTGGTGCAAAGAAGAGAAGAAATAACAAATCTTGTATAGATGTATGGGGGGTGGTATAAAGGGGCCTCAATATCTTGACCATACAACAACTACTCGAAATAGAAGAGTTAGGTGTTTTGTACGACTAGAATGGTGTTTGCTAAGGATTCTAAAAGCACGTAGAACAATATGTCAATCACAAAAGAGCAATTTGAATACGAGTTAGACATTATATGATAAGAAAGTGTATACTAATCCTCGAGTTTCCTTCTTTTGTAGACTATAGAAAAAGCGGCGGCAGTAAAGCAACTCCTTCCTCTTAGAGATAGTAAACCTACTTTAGATACAAATATCTATCTGAGAACAAAATTAATCAATTTGTAAATATCAAATAAAGGAGCAAGAGATTGTATGTTCCTTAAGAAGAAAGCAAACTACTTGAGAGAAGATCAACTCGAGATCAATCAATTTGTAAACATTAATGATAGGATATTGGTGATATAATTTATTTGCTTGTGGTGATTTATCTGAGCGGAATTGATTTAGGATGGCTAATGCCTAAGAGTCCCACCTAACACAACCCCCACACTACCCCTGCTGCTTTACCATTTAATTGTTGATAAATTGAGCACGTTAACAAGGGTTTCATCATGTTAAATGGCTTTGGATCTCAATAAACTGAAATTATTAATTTGCGAGGATGATGGCAGGTCGATAGCCCTTAAAGGCGGCCATACAAATGTCGGACATCCCACCCGACTTCACATGCGTCCATCTTTACATCCACCCACTCCCGATCCACCGCACTTCACAAAATACAATCCCGTTACAAAAAAATAATTATCTTAGTATTATTTTATGGTAGGCACTACATTTACCTCCGCTTATACTAGCATCATCCTCGATGCGACAAAAATGAAGCTCGATGGATACATAGGAGAAAAAATAAAAATGACTAAAAAATCAATTTGTCGGTACAACGCGACCATAAGGAAGAAAACTATATTCTAGAATATGTTAAATTTTAATGTTCTATGAAAAATGACAATTTGCATCTTACATTATTACCTAATTACTTTTTTTTAACAAAGCATTTATCAATTTGAAGCTCTTAACATTTCAATTCTTAGGATTTTAGTTTCTCCATTTTTTGTGGGTGCCCATTAGAACTGACATCACGATGCCACACAAAGACCAATCACAACACTAATGGTCCACAAGACATATTTCTACATACTTCCATGACTTTATCCCATCACAAGCCTTCTAATTCGATCATGAAAAGACAACAAGTAATCCATCTAATAAATAATGATGTTAATACATATGACACACGACTAGATCCAACACACACGAGACTAACAAACTATGAATCATGATGTTAATACATATGACACGTGTATCAAATGACCCAAAAATAAATACATATGACACGTGTATCAAATGACCCAAAAATAAATAATGGTTGTACCAACACGGTGCCAAGACAAGATCTAATAGAATATATCAACCAAGGGGAGCATCAAACCTCGAACATAACAATGTCTAGCAAGACTCACAAGAGTACACTTAACTCATAACACCAACTTCACGCACCTCCCAAAACATCTCAAAACAACTCCATATACCTCCCAAAGCATCAAACACACACACACACACACACACACACACACACACACACACACAAATCTTTTATGCCTCCCTCAAGTTTCTCTTATGCCTCCCTCAAGTCTCTTATGCCTCCCTCAAGCAATAAAATAAAGATAAATTTTCCTTTTCGCTCCCCAAAAGAGGTCAGTCACCCTATGGCCCTAGGTGCATAGAGTCCAGATACCTCTAACCCAAGTGACATAATAACTCGTGGTTCAACAACCCGCTAGTTATCTGTAACTCCTTGGGGCATACCCCCATACAACGAAGCAGGTCCATAGGTCCCACCACTCCATGGTGAATCCCATGACCCTATTCCAACACATTACGACATTAGAACCAGCATAACAATCCATATCAAATGCCAAGTGGCAACAATCCCAAGCCTTGGGCTAGGCTATAAAATTTTAAACTTTTTTCATTAAGGAAAAATAGTCTCTACATGACCCCAGTGTATGGTATGTAAATAATGGAGACTGGCTTCAATCTGATAGATTTGTTTTGCATCACGTCGTATAGTAAAATGAAGGGGCAGAAAAAAGTTGTGCATCTCAGAACCATACAATTTAAATCAATACAGATTGCCAGATATAATATGAAGTCCTTTGCTTGTGTTACTGTGGACTTGTGTCGAACATAAATCCATTTTGGTAAGTTGCCAATTCTCGTGTTGGACAGCGGAGTCTCGACTCTCCATTATTTAAAAACCATACAGTGGGGTCTGCCACTGCCACTGCCACTGCCGGATATGTGAAAGAAGCCTAAATTGCAGGGAGCAAAATGAACGAGGGAATGTTTTGTTTCGCACCTCGAGGAACGCATTGTTTTTAGCTCTTTAAATGTTTTGGGAACTTTATTATTGTCTATTTCTACTGAACTATTAAAAGGAAACCTATTGAACTATAGAAAGGTGCCCCATAAATCACTATAAATAATTTTCTGACCCATTTAATTTCCGCACAAACGAACGATAGTAGCCCTAAAATACTTTTTTGATTTGACACGAATTATAATGTCAGAGATGCCATCAATGCTCCCTCTGTATTAAACAATACACTCTGCCGTAAATTCCGCAGCGAATCTGAATAAGAGCTGAAAAGCAGGCCTGATTTATATATTTGTGTCATTAAGAACAAAACGAAAACACGTCGATATTTAGCGAATTGGGAAAAAACGAGCGATACATACATATCTGCAGCCATTCAGACTGCTTTTCCATTTACAACTATAAACTGTACAGCCCAAACTCTGCTTCGCCTTCAAACAACAGAAATTCCCTCGCTCATATCTACGGCGAATATATTTACATACACGAAATAACTGAAGTGGTGAAATTTTAAATGGCATAATTCCAAACTTCCTGCGTACAAGTACAGTACATATTCAGCGGTTGCTTCGCCACAGCCATAGAGAAGACACGTACAATTGTTATTCAGGGAATGCTTGGACAGTGGACACAACCCAAAAACAGGAAATGTAATTCTAATCTAGTAAACCGAAGAACATATCCAATTTTAGTCTGAATAATTAGGATGAATTTGGCCACACGGAAAATTCCATTGAGAAAAGTGAACGTACCTTTAGAAGTTCTACAGAGCAGGAGCTTTGGAGTGAGAAAAAGAATGTATAACGTGACCAAAGATTGAGAAAATGTACAGCTTCACATGTGCCTTGTACCAAAAATTGCAGGACACGAACTAAATAATGGTCGCCCATAAGTATTCATTCAGTCTTTTTGAGGGTTCGGTTTATGTATATAATGTTATGTCCATCAACACCCGCTACTCTCTACTGAAGAACAGGTCGTTAAGCCGCTGGAAGAGACCCAAATAAAATTTAAAATTAAGAGTTCAATTAACGTTAGTATTCATACTGCGTCAGATTACCCTCTGAAATTTCATAATAAAATTGCTCCTGATGAATGGAAATTAAATATTTAAGTTTATTAAAAAGTAATTGGAAATTAGGGTTAATTTAATTTGTTAGTGATTAATAAATTGTGCAAAAACAAATTGGAATTATTTGTGTGTGTGTGGAGATATGTGTGTATATATGTTTGTATGTATACATACATACATACATACATATATATGTGTGTGTATGTGTGTGTGTCTATATACACATGTGTGTGTATGTATATATATGTATATGTGTATGTATGTATATATATGTATACACATACATATATATCCACACATACACGCACACCCACACACACATATATATACATACCCCTTTTTTCAATTAAATCTAACGGATATTTTCTCTATGTCATTTGCATCAATATCTAATAGCCCCAACTCTCCCTATGATGGGGGTTCGGAAATGACTAAGACAAATTAAAAAAATTGATCCTGGGAGCTAGGTATTTTGATCTATTGGCAGCGAGGGAATAGAATTGTTGCTTCACGAAATAAGCAACATAACAAGAAAAATAATTCTACAAAATGAAAATTTTGGTTAATGACAACGATCCAAGATCCATCAATATATGGAATAAAAGTATGGAAACAATATTGAAATGGTTTTGCATCAAGTTAATTGTTTCTTTTTTATTAAAAAAATTGATACTTTTTGCTAAGATTATCGAAAACTTATGGCAGCTTGCCAAGCAAAGGCTAAGAGAAAAAAGAACAAAGGTATAATTGGCATTATATCTATAATTGGATCAAAAGTAGCATAAGCCTTGGGCAATTTAGCTAAAAAGGGATTATTCAAATGAAAAGTAGCATTATCTAGACAAATATTGAGGTTGAGTATAACTGGCATTTTGATTCTCTAATCAATAAAAATGATGTAAAAGCTCAAAAGTATTTTTGAATTAATCAAAATCAATGATTTGAAACGCCTTTTCTTTTAAATATGATATTTTATTTTTAACCTAAAGATTTACTCATATAGATATAGAAAATACAAGATTTCTAATGAATAACAAAAGAAAGGAAACAGATAGTCAATTGAGAATGAGTAAACATAATTCTATGCAAAAGGAATAGATTTCCTATTTATATATGTAAATAAAATCATGTGGAAAGTCGTATTCGGCGTAAGTCGTATGTACGGTTTGGAGGGAGATCTTTCATACCTTTAGAGATCCACCCTAAAATATGGAGTTAAAATGCCAAAATAAGTTATTATTAGTCTTTATGAAAAAAAAATTGTAAACCTTTTTGGCATTCATATCACTGTAAAAAAATCTGCAGAAAAAATGGTAAAATTTTATCCCATTTTCATAATCGATTAGTTATCATGGTTGTTAATTGTATTCTTAAACATGAAGAAAAAACGTTGGCTTATCGAATCCTTTCTCAATCTCTAAAAAAAAAGACAAAAAACATATAAAAATTCGTTAATTATTCTACGCTAAACAATACAAAAAGTAACTCCCAAATTGATAGTAAAATCAAAACATGTAAGTAGATCAAATTTTCTTGTTCTCATGGAAATAATTTCTAAGCGAGAAAGATGTATTGACATTGATCCTCGAGAGGCTCGGGAATCTTTTAAATTAGCTAAAGTTGATCTTGACGAGCTCAAGGCAAGAATATCTATCGAAGAGATCCCCAGTGGGCGCTACACCATAATTCTTTCTCTCTATAGGGGCCACTCGGATCAAGTCTTGTCTGACCGGCCTAAATCAAAGATCAACAAAATCGATAGTAATATTTTTATTGATTTAATAAGTCGTATATATATGTGTATGTATGTATGTATGTATGTATATGAATACATATGTATACATATACATATATATAGGCATGTGTATGTATGGATGTATAAATATGTATACATACACATACATACATACATACATACACATATATATTTATGTATATATATATATATATATATTTATGTATATATGTATGCATATATACATACACATACACATGTCTATATGTATGTATATGTATACAGATGTATACATACATACATATAGACATGTGTATGTATGTATATGTGTGTGTACACACACACATCTGTGTGTGTGTATATGTGTGTATATAATGTCTACAAAATTACCCACACGAAACCCAAGACAAAATTATGTCATGCTAGAAAAATTATGGAATAATTTTTTATTTTTTTGTAAAACCCACTCACAACATTAGGCTACAAATTTACGGTCAATACTTTCTTGTTTTAAAATTACATTAAATTAATATTATTAATTTCCAAATGAGGTCCACAATCCCCTTACCTTCCTTCTTAGATAAATTAATAAAATTTCTCAATACCATTTAATAATTTAATTAGTTTACAACAAGGCTTAGACTCCCCTCCCTTTTGTTTTAATACAACTAATTTCAATCTTATTTATACTCAATCAATATTAATTTCAAAAGTATTGTGGTCTAGTTATTTAAATAATAAAGTGTTATTCCACCAACAACACCCGCTGCACTACTTAGTGACCCTAAATAAAGTCTACCCATGCATTTAAAATTTAAAATTTATCTCACCCACCTCCCACCTACTTTTTGTAGGGATGAATCTTATCCATTGAATGGATTCATTTGGAGCCCTTAGATTTAGGGATCAATCTAACCCTAAACAAAGTTATGAAAGACTCTTTTTCAATTCATTTGTCTTATTGTTTCTTTTCTTATTTTTCACATTTGCGGAGAATGAGTTGAAAACCATGGGAGACATGATGCGGGAGCATAACTTGCAGAGGCCATAACTTTTGATCCGAGTTGGATCGTCCTGAAATTTTACGGTGGTGGTAGATATACATTAGTACTATGCTAGGGACTACTTTACTTACAAGGTTGTGCTCATTTTGGCACGTTTTCAGGCTCAGATTTTGTCATCTAGTGGTCTAAAATTGGCTCAGAATGTTTTTTCGCTTTTGACTAGGTCTTAGAACTTTAATAGATTTTTTTGTGCTTGTCAGAATAAGTCCAAATTTTGTGTGAGCCCCAATTTATGAATGCATATTTGGAACGCAAATTTTAGGGTCAATCCGAGTTGTTTTGCAATTTAGGGTTTTGGCATTTTAGGGTTTTAGAGTAGTCTTGAAATAAAAGGAGAATTGTAATGATGTAATAGATCATTGTGAATTCTAGAATGAGAATTAATCTATTTTAAAACTCCTGGTTTATTTTGCAAAGCTTTTTATGTGTGTTTTTGGAAGTATTTCAACCTCTTGCAGCTGGATTCACATCAATTGGTATCAGAGCTAGATTTTGATCTTGCAGAAATAGTTAAGGTAACATATTACATTTTTATGTGTAGTTTTTACCTCTGTTTTATATAACCATGGCTAGACGCGGGAGGGGAGGTTATGCCCAGATGAATAGGCATATGCAGGAGCTACAGAGACAAGTTCCTGAGCTCACGGGGAAGTTACCCGCCTTAGAAGGAGACATGCAAATGGGGATGCAAACCCAAGATAGTGATATTGAAGAAGAGCCTCCATTAATGAATGAAGGAGGAGATGAAGAAGAAAATGAGAGAGACGAAGAAACCTTGAATGAGAGACCATTTGAGGAGAGATTGATCAAGGCTTTAGAGGGAAAGAATGAAGACATCAAGATTAATATTCGATTATGGTGGAGGGTTACGACCTTTGTGAGGAGTTGATTGATTGGTTAAATCGCATGGAAAAATTATTTGAGTTGAAAACCCTTTTAGAGGAGAATAAGGTTTATTTTTCATGGACTAAGTTAGGTAGACATGCATTGATCTGGGTGGGATCACCTACAAAATGAAAGAGAAAGGAATGGAAAGGGAAAGATCCGAAGCTGGAATAAAATGGTAAAGAAGCCGAAAGAAAAGTTTCTTCCTGTAGATTATGCTCGAGACACTCTTTGAAGGTTCCAAAACCTAAAGCGAAGGATCTCGGTATTGAGGAGTATACTAATGAATTTTACAAGTTATCAATCAGGGTGGAACAGGAGGTCTCCTTTCCAGATTGTATATGGTAGGAATCCAAAGGGGTCCTTGATCTAATTGTTCTACCGGTGAAGATGAAACTAGTGATGATGCGAAGCATTTGCGAGAACACATTCTACGAGCCTACAAGATGAAGTGAGGGAAAAGGTGAAAGTGAGTAAAGCATAATATAAAACAAGCTGCAGATGCCGGTAGGAGAGTAAGTGTATTTGAAGAAGGAGATATGGTGATGGTTCATCTTAGAAAAGAGATATTTCCAAAGGGAACATATAATAAACTCAAGTATAAGAAGATTAGGCCATGTAGGATTCTGAAGAAAATGAGTGATAATGCCTATAAGGTGGAGCTACTGAAAACTTTGTTATCTCACCAGTTTTTAATGTTTTGATTTATATAAGTTTCTAGGTCATGATGAAAATGTTGCGAGAGGAGGAAGAAATAAACTGGAAGAAACAGAGATCAAGAAGAAAAAGGAGAGGGTAATGCGTGTCTTGGACCAAAAGACAATCACTACTAGACATGGGAGCTACAACAGATATTTGAGTAAGTGGGAAGGTTTGCAGCAAGAAGAAAACACTTGGATTCCCGAGTGGGAGTTGAGAATATTAAGTGCAAAATTAGATGAGTTCCGTCAACTGAATTCGCAGGGAGCTGAATTCTTTTCAACCGGGGGAGAATGATGCGGGAGCATAACTTGCGAAGGCCATAACTTTTGATCCGACCGTTGGATCATCTTGAAATTTTACAGAGTGGTAGATATACATAGTACTATGTTGGGGACAACTTTTCTTGCAAAAAGGTTGTGCTCATTTTGGCATGTTTTTTGCGTAACACATTTCATCATCAAGATAGTGGTCTAAAATTGGCTGAGAATGTTTTTTAAAGTAGCTTTTGACTAGGTCTTAGAACTTTAATAGATTTTGTTGTGCTTTTGAGAATAAGTCCAAATTTGCGTGAGCCCTAATTTATGAATGCATGTATGGTACATGCAAATTTTGGGGTCAATCGAGGTTGTTTTGCAATTTAGGGTTTTTGGCATTTTAGGGTTTTAGAGTAGTCTTGAAATAAAAGGAGAATTGTAATGATGTAATAGAGAGTGTGAAAAAGAATGAGAAGTAATCTATTTTGAAACTCTGGATTATTTTCAAAGCTGTTTATTTGTGCTTTGGAAGTATTTCAACCTCTTGAGTGGGAGTTGAGAAGATTTGGATTCAAATAGATGAATTGGTATAAGTGGATTTTGATCTTGAAAATAGTTAAGGTAAATATTACATTTTTATGTGTAGTTTTTACCTCCGTTTTATATAACCATGGCTAGACACGAGAGAGGAGTAGTTATGCCCAGATGAATATGCATATGCGGGAGCTACAGAGACAAGTTGTTGAGCTCACGGGGAAGTTACCCGCCTTAGAAGGAGACATGCAAATGGGGATGCAAACCCGGATAGTGATATTGAAGAAGAGCCTCCATCAATGAATGAAGGAGGAGATGAAGAAGAAAATGAGAGAGATGAAGAAATCTTGAATGAGAGACCATTTGAGGAGAGATTGATCAAGGCTTTAGAGGGAAAGAATGGCGACATCAAGATTAATGTTCCCGATTATGGTGGAGGGATTTACGAAAATGAGCAATTGAATGATTGGTTAAATCGATGGAAAAATTATTTGAGTGGAAAACCCTTTCGAGAGGAGAAGAAGGTTAAGTCATGATGCACTATGTTAGCAAGACATGCATTGATCTAAGTGGGATCACCTACAAAATGAAAGACAAAGGAAATGGTAAAGGGAAAGATCCAAGACCAAAATAAAATGGTAAAGAATGGGAAAGAAAATTTTCTTCATGTAGATTATGCTCGCAAAAAAGAAAACTCTTTGAAGGTTCACAAACATAATTGCGAAGGATCTCGAGATTGAGGAGTATACTAATGAATTTTACAGATTATCAATTAGGGTGGAACATTGGATGTCTCCTTTCGGCATAGATGTTATGGTAGGAATAATTTGAAAGGTGAAGATTAAACTAGTGATGATGCGAAGCATTTGAAGAACACATTCTATACTACAAAGATGAAGTGAGGGAAAAGTGAAAGTGAGTAATGCACAATATAAAACAAATGCAGATGCCAGATAGGAGAGTAAGTGTATTTGAAGAAGGAGATATGGTGATGGTTCATCTTAGAAAAGAGAGATTTCAAAAGGAACATATAATAAACTCAAGTATAAGAAGATTGGGCCATGTAGGATTGTGAAGAAAATGAGTGATAATGCCTACAAGGTGGAGCTACCGAAAACTTTGCTATCTCACCAATTTTAAATGTTTTGACTTATATAAGTTTCTAGGTCATGATGAAAATGTTGAGAGGAGGAAGAAATAAACTGGAAGAAACAGATTCGAAGAAGAAGAAAAAGGAAAGGGTAATGTGTCTTGGACCAAAAGACATCACTACTAGACATGGGAGCTACAAAAGATATTTGAGTAGTGGGAAGGTTTGCATAAGCAAGAAGAAAACCACTTGGATTCTGAGTGGGAGTTGAAGAAAATTGATAGTGCAAAATTAGATGAGTTCCATCAATGAATTCGCGAGGAGCTGAATTCTTTTCAACTAGGGAGAATGATGCGGGGAGCATAACTTGCGAGAGGCCATAACTTTTGATCCGACCAGTTGGATCGTCTTGAAATTTTACTGAGGTGGTAGATATACATTAGTACTATGTTGGGGTAAACTTTTCTTGAAAGGTTGTGCTCAACGTTTTTTAGCTGATGATCTAGTGGTCTAAAATTGGCTCAAAAACATTTTTTCGCTTTTAAGATGAAGGTCTTAGAACTTTAATAGAAAGTTGTGTAATGCACAATAATAATGCCCAAATTGTATTGAAGAAGGAGATAGCCCTAATTTATGAATGCATATTTGGAAAAGGGCAAATTTCAAGTATAAGGGGTCAAAGAAAATGAGTGATAAAATTTTTGCAATTTTAGGGTTTTTGGCATTTTAGGGTTTTAGAGTAGTCTTGAAATAAAAGGAGAATTAATGATAATGATGTAATAGATAAATGTGAGAATGTTTCGAAAGAGAAGTAATCTATTTGGAAATCTTAGGTCGAAGATTTTTGAAAAAGTGTTAATGTGTGTTTTGGAGGTATTTCAATCACTCTAGACATGGATTCATGAGATATTTGAAGATAAAAGGAAAGAAGAAAATGACTTTGATTTGATGAGTGGGAGTTAAGGAAAATATAAAATTAGATTTTTATGTGTAGTTTTTAGAATTTTATATAACCAACTAGGGGAGAATAGATGGGGCATAAGGTTATGACCATAAGATGAATAGGCATAAAGAGCTGAGAGACAAGTTTATAAAGCTGGGGAAGTTTTCTGAGCCTTAGAAGGAGACATGCAAATGGGGATGCAAACCTAGATAGTGATATTGAAGAAGAGCCTCTCATCAAATGAAGGAGGAGATGAAGAAAGTGAGAAAATGAGAGACGAAGAAACCTTGAATGAGAGACCATTTGAGGAGAGATTGATCAAGGCTTTTGAGGAAAGAATGATGACATAAAGATTAATGTTCTTGATTATGGTGGAGGGTTATGAAAAGAGGACATGAATAAATTGGTTAAATCGCATGGAAAAATTATTTGAGTGGAAAACCCTTTTATGAGAGGAGAAGGAGGTTAAGTTTAACATGGTAAGTTAGCTTGGACATGCATTGATAATGGTGGGATCACCTACAAAATGAAAGACAAAGAAAATGGAAAGGACTAAGAAGAAAAAAAGGAAAGGAATAAAATGTGTCTTCAAGCCAAAAGAAAATTTTCTTCTAGATATGGTAGATAATTTTATGCTCGAAACTCTTGTGGGAAGGTTACAAGTTGGCAAAAAAAAGGATCTCGAGTGGGAGTTGAGTAACTAATGAATTTTACAAATTAGATCAATCAGGGTGGACAGGAGCTGTCTCTTTTCCAAGGGAGAATTATGTAGGTATGGTAGGAACCATAAAAGGGGATCATCCAATGGTTTAGATCTAATTGTACTATTACCGGTGAAGATGAAACTTGAAACTATGATGATGTAGAAGCATTTGCGAGAACACATTCTACAACCTCAAGATGAAGTGAGGGAAAAAGTGAAAGTGAGTAATGCACAATATAAAACAACTCCGGATGAAAGGTAGGAGAGTAAGTGTATTTGAAGAAGGAGATATGGTGATGGTTCATCTTAGAAAGGAGAGGTTTCCAAAAGGGACATATAATAAACTCAAGTATAAGAAGATTGGGCCATGTAGGATTCTGAAGAAAATGAGTGATAATGCCTACAAGGTGGAGCTACCTAAAAACTTTGCTATCTCACCAGTTTTTAATGTTTTGAATTATATAAGTTTTGAGTCATGATGAAAATGTTGTGGAGGAGGAAGAAATAAACTGGAAGAAATAGATTGAAGGAGAAAAAGGTGGAGGGTAATGCGTGTGTCTTTGACCAAAAGACAGTCACTACTAGACATGGGAGCTACAACAGATATTTGGTATAGTGGGAAGGTTTTTGCAAAGAAGAAGAAAACACTTGATTCTGAGTGGGAGTTGAGGAAAATGATGAGTGCAAAATTAGATGATTTCCATCACTAAATTCGAGTAGGAGCTGAATTCTTTTCAACCAGGGGAGAATGATGCGGGAGCATAACTTATAGAGACCATAACTTTTGATCTGACTATTGGATCATCTTGAAATTTTACAAGGTGGTAGATATACATTAGTACTTATGTTGGGGTAAACTTTTCTGAAGCAAAAAACTAGTGATGATGTTCATTTTGCAATATAATACTACAAGATGAAGTGAGGAAAAGCTGAAAGTGTTATGCATAATATAAAGTGGCCTAAAATTGGCAAGAAGAATAGTTTTTGAAGAAGGAGATATGGTGATGGTCTTAGAACTTTAATAATTTTCCAAAAGGGACATATAATAGTCTCAAATATAATAAGCCCTAATTTATGAATGCATATTTGGAAAATGAGTGATAAATTTTCAAAGGGTCAATGACAACTTTTGTTTTACATTTTATGGTTTTTTGGCATTTTAGGGTTTTAGAGTAGTCTTGAAATAAAAGGAGAAGTTTAATAGTCAATGAAAATGTAATAGGAGGAAGTGATAAACTTGAGCAAGAACATGCCAAGAAGAAAAAGGAAAGGGTAATGTGTGTCTTGGACCAAAAATACAATGTTTATGTGTAGACATGGATGCTACAACAGATCTTGGTATTGGATTCAATGGGAATTTATAAGAAGAAGAAAATACTTTGATCTTGAGTGGGAGTTGAAAATATTAAGGTGCAAAATTAGATTTTTATGTGTATTTTACGAGAGCTGAATTTTAATATAACCATGGAGAATGATGCGGAGGATAAGGAGAGACTATTATGATCTTTTGATGAATAATTTGATCATTGTTTGAAATTATTACTAGAGATGGTAGATATAATACATCACTTTACTATATAGAAGTTAATCTTTTTTAGAAGGAAAATGATGAATGGGGATGCAAACACAGATAGTGATATTGCACAAGATGAAGAGCCTCCATTAATGAAGAAGTGAAGGATATAAGATGATTTGAGAAAATGGAGATATAAAGAGTGAAGAAACCTAAGGAGAATGAGAGACTATTTGAGGAGAGATTTGATAATGGGCTTTAGAGGGAAATAATAAACAAGTATAAAATTAATGTTAGGATTATGAAGTGAATTCTTTTGAGTGATAAGTTGATTGAGGTGGAGCATGGAAAAATTCTTTGTTATCTCAAGTTTTTAATGAGGAGAAGACTTATATAATTTTCAGGTCATGATGAAAATTTTGGAGGAGGAAGAAATAAACTGGTGGGATCATGACATTAGAAGAAAAAAAAAAAGGGTAATGCATGTCTTGGACCAAAAGAACAATCACTACTAGACATGGGAGCTAACAATAGATATTTAAAATGGTGGGAAGTTTACAAAAGAAGAAAATTTCTTGGATTCCTGAGTGGGAGTTTGAAGAAGATTGAAAGAAAAATTAGATGAATTCCTAACTAGGATTGAGAGTATTGAATTCTTTTCAATCAGGGGAATTATGAAGGAGATAATCGAGAGGTGAACTAACTTTTGGAATTGGATCTTTGAAATTTTATATGGTGGTAGATATACATTAGTACTATCCTTGGGGTAATTTTTCTACAGGTGAAAAAAACTAGTGATGATGGAGAAGCATTTGCAGAACACATTCTATAACTACAAGATGAAGTGAGGGAAAAGATGAAAGTGAGTAATGCACAATATAAAGCAGCTGCAGATGCCAGTAGGAGAGTAAGTGTATTTGAAGAAGGAGATATGGTGATGGTTCATCTTAGAAAGGAGATATTTCAAAAGGGACATATAATAAACTCAAGTATAAGAAGATTGGGCCATGTAGGATTCTGAAGAAAATGAGTGATAATGCCTACAAGGTGGAGCTACACGGGAAAAATTTTCTATCTCACGAGTTTTTAATGTTTGATTTATATAAGTTTCAGGTCATGATGAAAATGTTTGGAGGAGGAAGAAATAAACTGGAGAAGCAGATGCCGAAGAAGAAAAAGGAAGGGTAATGCGTGTCTTGGACCAAAAGACAATCACTACTAGACATGGGAGCTACTAAAAGATATTTGGTACAGTGGGAAGGTTTACAGAAAGAATAAAATACTTGGATTCCTAAGTGGGAGTTAAAGAAGATTGATAGTGCAAAATTAGATGAATTCCATCAACTGAATTCGTAGGAGCTGAATTCTTTTCAACCAGGGGAGAATGATGTGGGAGCATAACTTGTGAGAGACCATAACTTTTGATCCGACCGATAGTTGGATGTTGAAATTTTACAGGGTGGTAGATATACATTAGTACTTATGTTGGGAAAATTTTTGAAGAAAAAAACTAGTGATGATTTGGAAAATTTGCAGAATACATTATACAACTATCAAGATGAAGTGAGGGAAAATTGAAAGTGAGTAATGCACAATGTTAATTTGCAGATACCAAGAGAGAGTAAGTGTATTTAGAAGAAGAGAATGGTGATGGTTCATCTTAGAAAGGAGATAATTTTTCAAAAAGGGACATATAATAAAACTAATTTATAAGAAATTGGGTCTTGTAGGATTTGAAGAAAAATGATGATAATTACAAGGTGGAGCATACCTCCGAAAAATTTTATATCTCACATTTTAATGTTTTTGGGAATTATAGGTTTTCAGGCATGATGAAAATGTTTTGGAGTAGTCTTGAAATAAACTGAAGGAGGAAATGTAAAAGAAAATAATGGTGTGAATTGGACGAAAAGAGAAGTCACTACTAGACATGGGAGCTAAAAGATATATTTGTATAGTGGGAAGGTTTATGTGAAGAAAAATACTTGGATTCTGAGTGGGAGTTGAAGAATATTGATGCATAAAAATTAGATGAATTTTCAAAAATGGAATTAGAAGAGCTGAATTTTTCAACCAGGGGAGAATGATGTTGGAGCATAACTTGCAGAGACCATACATTTTGATGATCGTAGTTGGATCATCTCTTGAAATTTTACGGGGTGGTAGATATACATTTACTATATGATGGAGTAAAAGGAAATGCATTTCTTGAAGAATAAAAACTAGATGATGGGAGCTAAGAGACAGATATTTGAGCTCAGGGGAATTTATGAAGAACACATTTAGAAGAGAAGATGCAAAGTGAGGGAAAATAAATGAGTGCAAAGTAGATGATTGAAGAAGTCCAGTAGGAGATGAATGAAGGAGGAGATGAGAGAAGAAAGTGTATTTGATATTAGAAGAGGATATTGATGGTTCATAAATAAATATTTCAGGAGAACATTGATAAGAAGATTGGGCCGTGTAGATTTTGAAGAAAATGAAGTGATAATGCTACAAGGTGGAGCTACATCAAGATTAATGTTCTATCTCTGAAGTTTTTAATTTTTTGAAGTTATATAAGTTTTAGGTTCCATGAAAATGATAATGAAAATTTCTGGGGAGTGGAAAAATAAGGAGAAGAAGGTTAAATTGAAGAAGAAAAAGGAAAGGGTAATGTAATGTCTGACCATGGAAAAAAATAGTCACTACTAGACAGAAGAGCTACAATAGATATAAGATGGTATGGAAGTGGGAAGTTTTTCTGGAAGAAGAAAATACTTGGATTCTCTGAGTGGGAGTTGAAGAAGATTGATAGTAGAAAAATTAGATGAATTCATAACTGAATTTGAAGAGGAGCTGAATTCTTTTCAACTCAGGGAGAGAATGATGAGGAGCATAACCAGGAGACCATAACTTTTGATCGACCATTGGATCATCTTAAATTTTACAGGGTGGTAGATATACATTAGTATAATTGGGGTGTAAAGATGAAACTAGTAAAAAACTAAAGATGATGAGAAGCATTTGTAGAACACATTCTACAACTCTGCAAGATGAAGTGAGGAAACTGAAAGTGAGTAATACATAATATAAAGTAGCTGCAGAAGATGCCAATGTAGGAGAGAGTAAGTGTATTTCGAAAGAAGGAGATATGGTGATGGTTCATCTTAAAGGAGAGATTTCCAAAAAAGGACATATAATAAACTCAAGTATAAGAAGATTGGGCCATGTAGGATTAAGAAAATGAGTGATAATGCCTACTACAAGGTGGAGCTACTTGAAAACTTTCTTTATCTCACTAGTTTTTAATGTTTTTGACTTATATAAGTTTCTTTTGAGGTCATGATGAAAATGTTGTGGAGGAGGAAGAAATAAACTGGGAGAAACAGATCAAGAAGAAAAAAAGGAAAGGGTAATGCGTGTCTTGGACCAAAAGACAATCACTACTAGACATGGAGAGCTCAACAGATATTTGGTAGTGGGAAGGTTTGCAGCAAAAGAAGAAAATACTTGGATTCTGAGTGGGAGTTGAAGAAGATTGACATAGTGCAAAATTAGATGAATTTCATCAACTGAATTGCAGAGGAGCTGAATTCTTTTCAACCAGGGGAGAATGATGCGGGAGCATAGCTTGCGAGAGACCATAACTTTTGATCGACCATTGGATCATCTTGAAATTTTACGAGGTGGTAGATATACATTAGTACTATCTTTGGGGAAAATTTTTTGAAAATAAAAAACTAGTGATGATAGAAGCATTTTTGGAACAGATTACAGACATCATTTAAACTAAGATGAAGTGAGGAAAAAATTTGAAAGTGAGTAATGCACAACAAGGTCTTGGATTACCAAACAGGAGAGTAAGTGTATTTGAAGAAGGAGATATGGTGATGGTTCATCTTAGAAAGGAGATATTTTCAAAAGGGACATATAATAAACTCAAGTATAAGAAATGGGCATATTTTCAAGAAAATGAGTGATAATGCCTAAGGTGGAGCTACCAACTTTGTTTTGCATTTTACGGTTTTTAAATTTAGGTTTTAAGTAGTCTTGAAATATAAGTTTTCAGTCATGATGAAAATTATGGAGGAGGAAGAAATAAATTGGGAGAGAAAGTAGATCAGAAGAAGAAAAAGGAAAGGGTAATGCATGTCTTGAAAAAAAACAATCACTACTAGACATGGGAGCTACAACTCTTGATATTTGGTACATCAGTGGGAAGGTTAGCAAGAAGAAAATACTTGATTCTGAGTGGGAGTTGAAGAAAATAGACAATTAAAAATTAGATGAATTTGTCAGTTAATGGAATTCGTAGGAGTTGAATCTTTTCAAACTAGAGAGAGAATGATGCGGGAGCATAACTTCGAGAGACCATAACTTTTGATCCGATTGTCGGATCATCTTGAAATTTTTTACAAGGTGGTAGATATACATTAGTAATGTTGGGGTAAATGGGATTAAAAACCTAAATGATATTGAAGAAAAACTAGTGATGATGTAGAAAGCAGATGAGAGAAGAAGAAAAAGAGAGATGAAGTGAGGAAAAGTGAAAGTGAGATGACTATTTAGGAGAATTAAGTTGAAAGATAATCAGAGAGGAGAGTAAGTGTATTTGAAAGAAAGATATGGTGATGGTTCATCTTAGAAAGGAGATATTTCAAAAGGGACATATAATAAACTCAAGTATAAGAAGATTGGAGTACATGTAGGAGGATTAAAGAAAATGAGTGATAATGCCTACAAGGTGGAGCTACTACTAAAAATTTTTCTATCTCAATTGAGGAAAATTTTTTAATGTTTAGACTTTATATAATTTTGCATGTCATGATGAAAATGTTGCAGGAGGAGGAGAAATAAACTGGAGAACAATAGATGTCTGAAGAATAAAAAAGGAAAGGGTAATGTGTCTTGAACCGAAAGAAAGATCACTACTAGACATGGGAGGCAAGACATAATATTTGGAATAAAATGGAAGGAAGAAAGAAGAAGAAAATTGGATTCTGAGTGGGAGAAAAAAGAATATTGAAGTGACAAAATTAGATGAATTCCATCAAAAATTCTAGAGCTGAATCTTTTCAACCAAAAAGGAGAATCTTGAGGAGCATAACTCAAGAGAGACAAGTTATAATGATTGATTGGATCAGGATTGAATTAATTTTTGAGAATTGATATATGGTAGATATACATAAGTACTATGATAGGGTAAATTTTACCACGTCTAAAGAAAAAAACTAGTGATGATGTAGAAGCATTTGTAGAAACATTCTATAAACTACAAGATGAAGTGAGGGAAAATATGAAAGTGAGTAATGCACAATATAAAACAGCTGCAGATGCCAGTAGGAGAGTAAGTGTATTTGAAGAAGGAGATATGGTGATGGTTCATCTTAGAAAGGAGATATTTTCAAAAGGGACATATAATAAACTCAAGTATAAGAAGATTGGGCCATGTAGGATTCTATGAAGAAAATGAGTGATAATGCCTACAAGGTGGAGCTACCTGAAAACTTTGCTATCTCACCAATTTTTAATGTTTTTAACTTATATAAGTTTCCAAGTCATGATGAAAATGTTGTGGAGGAGGAAGAAATAAACTGGGAGCAAGATGTTGAAGAAGAAAAAGGAAAGGGTAATGCGTGTCTTGGACCAAAAGACAATCACTACTAGACATGGGAGCTACAACAGATATTTGGTACAGTGGGAAGGTTTGCATAGCAAGAAGAAAATACTTGGATTCCTGAGTGGGAGTTGAAGAATATTGAATAGTGCAAAATTAGATGAAGTTCAAATCAAAAAATTCGCAGGAGCTGAATTCTTTTCAACTAGGGGAGAATGATGCGGGAGCATAACTTGCAGAGACCATAACTTTTGATCCGACCGTTGGATCGTCTTGAAATTTTAGGGTGGTAGATATACATTAGTACTATGTTAGGTAAACTTTTCTGAAGAAAAGGTTGTGCTCAGTGATGGACAAAACGTTTCACTGCTAGACATTCTTCACTAGATATAAAATTGAGCTCTAAATGTTAAAGTGAGTAATGCACTTTTATAAAGTCTTAGAATTTAAGTAGATGAGAGTTGTAAGTGTATTGAAGTCCAAATTTGATGAGTTCATCTTAGAAGGAGATATTTAAAAAGGGACATATAATAAACTCAAGTGTAAAGATTGGGCTATGTAAGATTCTTAAGAAAAATTTTGCATTTTAGGTGGTTTTTGGCATATGCTTTAGGGTTTTTGGAATTTTTAGGGTTTTAGAGTTTTGATTATATAATAGGTCATGATGAAAATGAGAGGAGGAATTGAATGAAATAAGGTGGAGCAACAAATTCCAAATGAGAAGTAAAAAGGAAAGGGTAATGTGCGTCTTTGGACCAAAAGATAATCTGTTTATAGACATGGAGGTATTTCAATATATTTTTGGTACAATGTTTTCATGAGAAGAAAATACTTGGATTCTGAGTGGGAGTTAAAATAATGTACAATATTAAAATTAGATGAATTTCACAATCAACTTGAATTGTAGGAGCTGAATTCTTTTCAACCAGGGAGAAGAATGATGATGATAACTCATGACCATAACTTTTGATCCGAAGATCCATCTTGAAGTTTTATAGGTGGTAGACATACATTAGATTCACGGGGAGTTACATTTTTTAGAAGAAATGCAAGTGATGATTGATATAAAGAGATTTGTGTGATATAGAAACATTCCAATCAATGAATGAAGGAGGAAATGAAGAAGAAAATCAATGAGAAAAGATAATCAACTTGAATGAGAGACAATGAGAGAGATGTTGGATCAATTTTAGAGAGGAAAGAATGACGATATGGATTAATGTTCATCGTAGAAAGGATATTTTCAAAAGGGAAATTAATAAACTCAAGGAGAAGAATTGATGGTTAATAGGATTCATGAAGAAAAATGAGTGGATAATGCCTACATAAGGTGGAGCTACCTGAAATATTAATATTTAAAATAGATTAATTTTTTAGACATTATTTAAAGGATATATGGGATCACCTACAAAAAATGAAAGGATGGAGGAATAATAAAATAAAATGGGAAACAAAAAAAATCAAAAAAAAAAGGAAAGAAAGGGTAATGCGTGTCTTGGACCAAAAAAGACAATCACTACTAGACATGGGAGCTACAATAGATATTTGGTTTATGGGAAGGTTTTAAAGCAAGAAGAAAATACTTGGATTCCTGAGTGGGTTGAAGGAATTGATAGTGAAAAATTAGATGAATTTCCATCAACTGAATTACGTAAGAGCTAAATTCTTTTCAATCAAGGGAGAATGATGCGAGGAGCATAACTTCGGAGACCATAACTTTTGATCGACCCTGGATTCTTCAAGTTTTATAGGGTGGTAGGATAGATAGAATGATACTATGGGGGTACAAACTTTTTACGTGAAAAAAAAACTAGATGATGATGAAGATGATGTCGAGAAAATTTTTCTAGGTAGAACACATTTACATGTGTATGCAAGATGAAGTGAGGAAAAATTTGAAAGTGAGTAATGCATAATATAAAACAATCATGGATGAAACATAGGAGAGTAAGTGTATTTGAAGAAGGAGATATGGTGATGGTTCATCTTAGAAAGGAGAGAGATTTCCAAAAGGGACATATAATAAACTCAAGTATAAGAAGATTGGGTCGTGTAGGATACTGAAGAAAATGAGTGATAATGCTTATAAGGTGGAGCTACCTGAAAACTTTAATATCTCATAGAGTTTTTAATGTTTTCGACTTATATAAGTTTCAGGTCATGATGAAAATTTGGAGGAGGAAGAAATAAATAGCAATTAGAACTATGCCGAAGAAGAAAAAGGAAAGGGTAATGCGTGTCTTGGACCAAAAGACAATCACTACTAGACATGGGAGCTACAACAGATATTTGGTACAGTGGGAAGGTTTGTAGCAAGAAGAAAATACTTGGATTCTTGAGTGGGAGTTGAGAAAATTGATAGTGAAAAATTAGATGAATTCCATCAACTGAATTCGTAGGAGCTGAATTCTTTTCAACTAGGGGAGAATGATGCGGGAGCATAACTTGCGGAGACCATAACTTTTGATCCGACCGTTGGATCGTCTTGAAATTTTACAAGGTGGTAGATATACATTAGTACTATGTTGGGGTGAAACTTTTCTGAAGCAAAAACTAGTGATGATGAAAAAGCATTTCGAATTTTACATCTGCAAGATGAATGAGGGAAAATGAAAGTGGTAATGCACAATATAAAGAAAAATTCCAAGGAGAGTAAGTTTTCACGAAGGAGTTGAGTAGGAAATTAGATCTTAGAAAGGAGATATTTCCAAAAGATGACATATAATAAACTCAAGTATAAGAATATTGGTTGTAGGATTCTCAAGAAAATGATGATAATGCCATAAGGTGGAGCTACTAAAATTTTTCTATCTCAAAGTTTTTAATGTTTTTGTTTAATGTTTAGAATTTATAAGTTTATAGGTCATGATGAAAATTTTGGAGGAGGAAGAAATAAAATGGGAAGTAATGATATCTTAGAAGAGAAAAAGGAGAAGGGTAATGCATGTCTTGGACCAAAAGACAATCACTACTAGACATGGGAGCTAAAACTAGATATTTTGTACAGTGGGGAAGGTTTTCGGTAGAAGAAGAAAATACTTGGATTCTTGAGTGGGAGTTGAAGAATATTGACAGTGCAAAATTAGATGAATTCCATCGGAAACGAATTCGCAAGAGCTGAATTCTTTTCTGTTTGGAGGGAGAATGATGTGGGAGCATAACTTGCAGAGACCATAACTTTTGATCTGACCGTTGGATCATCTTGAAATTTTACAAGGTGGTAGATATACATTAGTACTATGTTGGGGTAAAATTTCTTGAAGAAAAAACTAGTGATGATGCTAGAAGATATTTGCAAAACACTTTTACAACTACAAGATGAAGTGAGGGGAAAATATGAAAGTGAGTAATGATTAAATAAGAGTCAATCCATACATCAAGATGAAGAATGAGGAGGAGATGAAGAAGAAAATGAAGAAGGAGAAGGTGGAGATATAGTGATTGGTTATTTAGAAAGGAGAGATTTCAAAAAGGACATATAATAAACTCAAGTATAAGAAGATCATCTAGATGTAAGGATTTAAGAAAATGAGTGATAATGGTTACAAGGTGGAGCTGGATACGAAAAAATTTCTTATCTCACCGAGTTTTAATGTTTTGAATTATATAAGTTTCTAGGTCATGAATGAAATTGTAGTGGAGGAGGAAGAAATAAATGATGGGTGGGATATATGAGAAAAAAAAAAAAAGGAATAATGTGTGTTTGGTGGTAAAATATAGTCACTACTAGACATGGGAGCTAAAAGAGATTGGTATGGTGAGAAGGTTTCTGAAAAGAAGAAAATAATTAGATTCTGAGTGGGAGTTGAAGAATTTGATAGGTGCAAAATTAGATAATTTCGTCAAGAATTGAAAGAGCTTGAGGATTCTTTTCAATGGGGAATTTTCAGGATGAGGGAGATAATGATGGAGACAAAAGATTTAGATGAGTTTTGATCATTGGATCATCTTGAAATTTTACAGGTGGTAGATATACATTTTTTCTACCAGGGTAAACATTTTCCCCGAAGAAAAAACTAGTGATGATGTAGAAGCATTTGCAGAGGCACACATGATCTACATCTCCAAGATGAAGTGAGGGAAAATTGAAAGTGAGTAATATACATATATACAAGTGATGGATGAAAAAGGAGAGAGTAAGTGTATTCAAAAGAAGGAGATATGGTGATGGTTCATCTTAGAAAGGAGAGATTTCAAAAGGGGACATATAATAAACTCAAGTATAAGAAGATTGGGCCATGTAGGATTTGAAGAAAATGAGTGATAATGCCTAAAGGTGGAGCTACCGAAAAACTTTGCTATCTCACTGAGTTTTTAATTTTTGATTTATATACTTTTTCAGGTCATGATGAAAATGTTTTGCGGGGAGGAAGAAATAATTCGGAGAGAATAGATGCCAGAAGAAGAAAAAGGAGAGGGTAATGCGTGTCTTGGACCAAAAGACAATCACTACTAGACATGGGAGCTACAATAGATATTTGGTACAGTGGGAAGGTTTTGCAAGAAGAAAACACTTGGATTCCTGAGTGGGAGTTGAAGAAAATTGACAGTGCAAAATTAGATGAGTTTCGTCAACAAAATTCGCAGGAGCTGAATTCTTTTCAACCAGGGAGAATGATGCGGGAGCATAACTTGCAGAGACCATAACTTTTGATCCAACCGTTGGATCGTCTTGAAATTTTATAGGGTGGTAGATATACATTAGTACTATAGGTAAAATTTTCTAGAAGGGTAACTAGTGATGCAAAAGACAATCATTTGTAGAACACATTTTAATGATATTTGATGAGTGGGAAATTTGTAAAGTGAGTAAATGTAAAATATAAAGCTCGAGATTTCTTTTGACTAGAGAGAAAGTAATTTTGTTGTGCTTGTCAAGATATAAGTTCATCTTAGAAAAATATTTTAAGTGAGACATATAATAAACTGAATAAGAAGATAGAAAGAGCACAAATGATAATTACGGGGGTCAATAACTGAGTTGTTTTGCATCTCAGGGTTTTTAATGTTTCAATCTATATAAGTTTTTAGTCATGATGAAAATGTTGTAGAGTAGAATAAATAAATTGGGAGAAAGTAATGATGTAATAGAAGAAAAAGGAAAGGGTAATCTATGTTTGACCAAAAACAATTTTATTTGACATGGGAGCTACAACATATATTTGGTTTTGGAAGGTTTGTAGCAAAGCAAGAAAATACTTGGATTCTGAGTGGGAGTTGAAGAATATTATGATGTAAAAATTAGATGAGTTTCGTCAACTCAACTAAATTCACAGAGTTGAATTCTTTTCAACTAGGGAGAATGATGATGGGAGCATAACTTACGAGACCATAACTTTGATCGATAACCATTGGATCGTCTTGAAATTTTTAGGGTGGTAGATATACATTAATAATATAATTGGGGTAAAACATTTTTGGAAAAAAATAGTGATGAGCTAGAGTAATTATTAGAACAACTACATGTAGAAGGAGACAAAAGGGGATAATGAAAGTGAGTCTTGATGATTGTAAAGAATAAATTCAATCAATGAATGAAGAGAGAGATGATATTGAGAAGAAGGAGATATGTGATGGTTCATCTTGAAAAAGGATATATTTTTCAAAAGGACATATAATAATTAATCAAGTATAAGAAGATTGGGCCATTAGGATTTTGAAGAAAATGAGTGATAACTCTGATTGCTACCTGAAACTTTTTATCTTTTGATTTTAATTTTTATCGACTTATATAAGTTTTTAGGTCATGATGAAAATTTTGGATGAAGGAAGAAATAATCTAGACTTAGCATTGAGATGCCACAAGAAAAAAAAGGTAATGTGTAGTCTTGCAAACAAAAAGACAACACTACTAGACATGAGGGGGAGCTGACATAAATTTGGAATAAAAGGTGGGAAAAAAAAGCAAAAAAAAACATACTTGGATTATGAGTGGGAGTTGAAAAGATTGAAAAAAAAATTAGATGAATTCTCTCAACTAAATTTACAGTGATTTGAATTTTTTTGAGAGGAGAATGATGCGGGATATTGATTTGAGTTGATCACATAATGATTTTGAAGTCATTGGAGACTTTCATGAGATCTTTAATTTTATATGGTGTAGAATACAGATAGTACTATATACTAGGTAAATTTTTCCACTTTGGAAAAAAACTAGTGATGATGAGAACATTAAGCTATTTGAGAAACATTCTAGAGGGTAATGTGTCAAGATGAAGTGAGGGAAAATGAAAGTGAGTAATGCACAATATAAAAGCATAGCTACGATGCAGTAGGAGAGTAAGTGTATTTGAAGAAGGAGATATGGTGATGGTTCATCTTAAAGGATATATTTCTAAAAGGGACATATAATAAACTCAAGTATAAGAAGATTGGGCCATGTAGGATTCTAAAGAAAATGAGTGATAATGCCTATAAGGTGGAGCTACCTAGAAAAATTTCTATCTCACCAGTTTTTAATGTTTTGACTTATATAAGTTTGGAGTCATGATGAAAATGTTGTGGAGGAGGAAGAAATAAACTCGGGAGAAACAGATCTTGAAGAAAAAAAGGAGGAAGGGTAAATGCATGTCTTGGACCAAAAGACAATCACTACTAGACATGGGAGCTACAACAGATATTTGAGTACAAAGTGGGAAGGTTTGCAGCAAGAAGAAGAAAACACTTGGATTTCTGAGTGGGAGTTGAGAAAATTGATAGTGCAAAATTAGATGAGTTCCATCAAATGAATTCGCGGGAGTTTGAATTCTTTTCAACCAAGGGAGAATGATGCGGGAGCATAACTTGCGAGAGCCATAACTTTTGATCTAACCGTTGGATCGTCACGAAATTTTATAGGTGGTAGATATACATTAGTACTATGCTGGGTAAATTTTCTTGAAGCAAAAAACTAGCATGAATTTTGGGCTCATGATTTTGTCATTAGTGGACATTTAAAATTGGCTCAAGATGATTGTTTTTTTGAGGGAAAATGAACTAGGTCTTAGAACTTTAAAAGCATGTGCTTGTCGAGAATAAGTAAAATTTCGAGTGAGCCCTAATTAGATATGAATGAGATATTTCAAAAGTGAGAGCAAAATGAGAATATATTTGGGGTCAATCCGAGTTGTTTCTTGCAGGAGTTTTTGGCAATCTACTTTTTGGCATTTTAGGGATTTTATAGTAGTCTTGAAATAAAAGAGAATTGTAATGAGGTAAGAAGATGGGAGTGTGAATTCGAAGAAGAATGAGAAGTAAGCTATTTTGAAATGTCTCACCATTTTTACAAAAGACAATATGTGTGTTTTTAGGTCATTTGAACCTCTTGATATTTGAGTACAGGTGGAAATAAATTGGGAGAAAGAAAATACTTGATTCTGAGTGGGAAAGTTAGATGTTATTTGGAAAATTAGATATTCCATTTTGATGCCATGGGAGCTGATAATTTTTTTTGTGGGAAGAGAAAATAAGAAGAAAATAGACGATGGAGAGGAGGTTATGCCCGAGATTAAATTTGAAAAGCTAGAAAATTCTTTGAACATTAGTAAGGTGGTAGATACTAATTCAAAAAAAGTGACATGCAAATGGTAGAATGAAAAAACTTGAGGATAGTGATATTGAAAAGAAGAGCCATTTGTGTCCATTTGATTGTCAGTGCAAGATGAAGTGAGAAATGATGAAGGTGAGTATATATAGAAAACTTGATGATTGCCACTGTGAAGTAAATGTTTTGTGAAGAAGAGAGACTATGATTGATGGTTCATTTGAAAGGAGAGATTATACAAAAGGACATTAATAAAGTGAGGAAAGAAAGATGGCATCAAGATTAATTTTATCTCAATATAAAAAGTTGATAATTACGGAGGAGAGAGCTATAACTTTTCTATTCACACTTTTTAATGTTTGAAAATTCATTTCAGAAAGAAAATGCTTTTGAGAGGAAGAATAAACACAAGTATAATTTTGAAGGCAAAAAAAAGGAAGGGTAATGCATGTCTTGGAAAAAGTGATAATCACTAAAGGACATGGGAGCTCCTAACAAACTTTTGGTACAGTGGGAAGGTTTTTAATTTTTTAACTTAGAAAATACTTGGGTTGATGAAAATGTTGGAGAAGAAAATTGTTTGATCAAATTGAGGAATTAATAATAAGGGACCATAAGTTTATCAATCAATGCGGGGAGAATTCACAGGAGGTCTTTTCAGAATGTATGATGAGAATATGAATCTGGAAATTTTATAGGGTGGTAGATATATCATTATTACTATACTAGGTAAACTTTTGAAGTAAAAAAACTAGTGATGATGTGAAGCATTTGCAGAACACATTTAATCTTAAGATGAAGTGAGGGAAAAGATGAAAGTGAGTAATGCACAATATAAAACAATCACTATTGAGATGCTCAAGTAGGAGAGTAAGTGTATTTGAAGAAGGATATATGGTGATGGTCATCTTAGAAAGGAGAGATTGAGAAAAAAGGGACATATAATAAACTCAAGTATAAGAAGATTGGGCCATGTAGGATTCTGAAGAAAATGAGTGATAATGCCTACAAGGTGGAGCTAGTGAAAACTTTGCTATCTCACCTTTTTAATCTTTTGATTTATATAAGTTTGGATAGGTCATGATGAAAATGTTTTGTGGAGGAGGAAGAAATAAACTTAGAAGCAGCCATTTATGCGAAGGAGAAAAAGGGAGAGGGTAATGCGTGTCTTGGACCAAAGACAATCACTACTAGACATGGGAGCTCTAATGAGATATTTGAGTACAGTGGGAAGGTTTGCAGCAAGAAGAAAACACTTGGATTCTGAGTGGGAGTTGAGAAAATTGTGATAGTGAAAAATTAGATGAGTTCCGTCAGCGAGAATTGCGAAGGAGCTGAATTCTTTTCAACCCGAGGAGAATGATGCGGGAGCATAACTTGCGGAGAGGCCATAACTTTTGATCCGACCAGTTGGATCGTCACTGAAATTTTATAGGGTGGTAGATATACATTAGTACTATGCTAGGGTCAACTTTTCTTGCAAGGTTGTGCTCATTTTGGCACATTTTTGGCTCGGATTCCGTCATCTAGTGGTGCTAAAATTGGCTCGAATGTTTTTTCCACTTTTGACTAGGTCTTAGAACTTTAATAACTTTTGTTGTGCTTGTCGAGAATAAGTCCAAATTTTGCGTGAGCCCTAATTTATGAATGCATATTTGCACGTAAATTTTGGGGTCAATCAGGAGTTGTTTTGCATTTTAGGGTTTTGGCATTTTAGGGTTTTGGCATTTTGGGGTTTTAGAGTAGTCTTGAAATAAAGGAGAATTGTAATGATGTAATAGATCGGTGTGAATTCGAGAATGAGAAGTAATCTATTTTGAAACTCTGGTTTTATTTTGCAAAATTTGTTTATGTGTGTTTTTGGAGGTATTTCAACCTCTATGCAAATAAAATTTGAGTTTATCTTACCTACACCCCACCTAATTTTTGTAGGGATAATTTTAATCGATTGGATGGATTCATTTGGGGCCATTAGATCTAGGGACTTAACTAACCTAGGCATGCATATGAAAATATGTTTTCTCTTTGTTTTGATTTATTGTTTCTTCTTTTTGTCTTGGAGATTTGTGGAGAGGGAGGAGGAAGCCATGATAGGAAACCTAAAGCTCTTGGAAGGATGTACATTTTTATTTTATTTCTTAATTATTTATACCCTCTACTTAGGGTTCCATTGTATTCATTTATTTTTTTGTCTTATTATTTTAGTGTTTTCCCAAATGGGCATATGGGATCTGCCCCATTATAGAGGAAATAGTTGAAATAGTGTTTGAATATAATTGGAAAAATGAATATGTGTGTGTGTGTGTGTGTGTGTGTGTGTGTGTGTACTATATATATATATATATATATATATATATATATATATATGTATGTATGTATGTATGTATGTATAAATATCTATTTGTGTGTGTGTGTGTTATATTATTTTACATATTTTAATGAAACCTGAAATAATATAACACACACACATGAGATCTATATATATATATATATAAACTAAAAGAAAATGTCAAGAGGAAGACTTTACACAAAGTGCATGTTTCATGGTGGGCCGATTGCACATTGATCATGTGCCTGATGGGAGAGAGGTTTTATTGTCTAGTAGAATGTATTTGGAGTTAGGAGGAGGGTCACCGACCCCACCCCCATCCCATTTATTAATGGGAGCGGTCGATAACCTCCCCCTATCCTTTTTCCCACACAAAAAGAAATACGAGGCCCGACTAATCTGAGTTCAAGCGAGTTTCAATTTTTGTTTATTTTTATTATAAGTTAATTAATGGTTATTTAATATATATATATATATATATATACATATATTGAATATCTATATATAATTTTACTATTAATATCAATAATGATAATATCTTAATGCAATACTATTAAAAGAGGTAATGATATGTGTATTAGTCACCGATCTTAACCTTACACTTAACATTTATTTTACAATTTGATAATATTTTGATAAGAGGTTTAAAATTAAGCCAAATTTCACTTCTTGTTACATTAATTTTCATTGGGTTTATAAGTAAATTTATAATAACTTAATAATGAATTTTACATACTCCAAGGAGGCTATGGTCTAAGTTGTAAACAAGCAATTTCTTTACTCCACTAGATTTAGGAATTAATCTATTTTATTGACCAAGTAATTGACAATTAAAATTTAAGTTCTTTCCATCTATGCATGTATATATTTTGAATCTCTTTAACCAATCGTGCAAGAAATAAACAAATATAACCTATCTTTCCACCATATGACTTTCAAATAATCCAATAAGAATATATATTTCTTTCCTTTCTAACATAAAATTTTCAAATATTCCCACAAGAAATTTCAACAAGATTTTTGCAATAGTTTTCAAGTAAGAACAACACACCTAAAGAAAAACAATAAGCCAACTAAATGAGAAAAAAATTGTTTTCCTTTCAATCACATTGCCATTATACCAAAACTTGTTTCACTAAAATTGTTTGTCTTTCTTACAATACATTACAACTTAATTAAAAAAATTCAATATAATGTTTCTTTCAAATATAATACTATAAACCTTCTTCCTTAGGTGGGAATTTGACAAGAAAGGTAGCTATAATGAAGGATTTCTTAGTCTTCTACAAGTACTCCAAGTTCAATATCTTCAACAAGGCTCCATATTTTCTTCACTTGATCACAACAAAAAAAATGGAAGAGAGCCAACACTCTCTGTGAATCAAACTCAATGAGAAGAAGAAGCGATTATCCTCATTATTTGAGCCCCAACCACAAATAAATAAGGGATGGATTAAACACATGGATACTATTCAATGCTTCTACAACACAAAAAATTATTCTCAACCATTTCAAGCACATTCAATAAGAATAAAATGATTATAATAATAACACTTTACAAAACACCTAAGGCTTGAAATGTAAGCCAATGGAGTAATTGATCTATCACGGAGATCATGTATGCCTCATAATGGGATTAGGTGCCCACCTTAAAATCCTGATATATACATATAAAACTTCATACAAAATTATTTTCCTCCCTCAAGATCCTCTTATGCCTCATATAGTCATTCCTTATGCCTCCTAAAATCTCTTATGTCTCCCTCGTAAAAAAAAACAAGTGATAAATGAAAGCATTTTCTTGTCAAGGTGGGGCACCAAACCCAACTCCCTCAAAACCATGAAATTACCTCTTACGTCTCTCTGACATATAAGATCCCCATAGCCTCCTCCTTCACCATACTTAGGAAATGTACCAAAGGACCCAAAAAGCATACCAAAACACTCAATAACATACACATATACACAAGTAAAAGAAAAGCAATTAATCAAGGGTGTAGCACCTACTTTTTCATAGTAGAGCTTGATTCAAGAGTCGCATACCAAGATCCTTCAAGCCCAATATATCAGGAACAAGCTCCAAAAAAATCAACAAGCACTCCAAAATCCTCCAACTCCAATAATACAAGAGCACAAAAAGAAATGAAGTAACCCCCGAACAAACAAAAGAATTGGAATAAATAGAAAAGGGAGAAGAGTGTGTGGTGGCTCCATGTAGGATGCGACATCAATCATCCTCAAATCCATCTCAAATGACAAACCTCAACCCCAATGTACAATAAATTTGTGGTTGAGAGGAATTACAAACCTCTTACACACATAATTCCAACCACACCCATAAGGACAAAAAATTTAAAACCCATGTAAGAAAGTGTAAATAAATGTCACCTATTACCTTCCAAAAACACATAATGTGGTCTAGTTTTTCCCCCATGACCCATAGGTAGGGTTGGTATAAAAGAAATGAAGAGGTGTGGGATAAGTTTAACTTTCCACAAGCCTCCAAAAATGCCCTTATAAGCCCAAATATAAGTTTCCCATATAGGGTGGAGTGTACAACACTCAAAATCACATACACTCAACTAATAAACACAAGAACCAAAGACCCAAACTACTCGATAAATGACTCCTTTTTTCACATGCATAATTAGCTTACTATAAGATTAACTTATTTAGCTAAGACACTTTAATCAATAATGGGAATTACAACATAATTTAAATCACATACTTGAAAAATAAATAAAAGGAAATAAAGAATTACACATATCTCTTAGTCACAATAGGAGGTCATACCCCTCATGGGGACCCCCTAACAACAAATAACAAAATAACAACATTACACAAGTTGCCATGGTGACCATTTTTTTATCCATCCAGTATTCCGATGTGGTTGGTCTCCAATCCACCTTTGATTGTTATGATGTAATTACCCGAAAAAATAACACCATGCCTCCTTCGGCCTTGTGGCCTTATTAAAACATTCAAAATAAAATATACACATACAAATAAATAATAATACATAAATAAATTAAGTCATCATCTAGACTAATAATGCTATTATTTTAAAATCCCAACAACATCTCAATTATATATTTCATCAATACCAATAAGATCACAAGATTAGTTAAACTTATAAAACCTAGTCAATATGACAAGAATTCCAAATGTCAGAAATATATAATTATGTCAACAACACATCATCATCAATTTTAAATTTCTATCTAAGAATCAACACAAATCATACCATGATAAGTAATCCATGAATAGTAAAAGTATTTATATCATCTAACATCATGCTAAACCAAAATGATATAATATTATCCGTATATATAGTCAATAATAATCAAGAATCAAAATATATGATAAGTGTTG
>CM031236.1:699737220-699788441 GCA_018340775.1 Taxus wallichiana var. yunnanensis | reverse complement strand
GTCTGCGTGTGCATTTACATGTGCGTGTGCACTGTATGTGTGCATGTGTATGTGTATGTGTGAGTGCGTGTGTGTGTGCTGTATGTGTGCGTGTGTATGTGCGTATGCGGAGTGCGTGCGCGTGTGCGTGTCTTTGTGCACGTGCGTGTGTGTGTGCGCGCGTGTGCGTGTGCGTGTGTGTGTGCATGTGCGTGTGCATGTGTGCACGACTATGCGTGTGCGTATGCGTGAGTGTGTGCATCTGCGTTTGCGTATGTGTGTGTGCGTGTGTCCATACTTGCGCGTGAGTGTGCGTGTGCGTGTCCCTGTGCTTCCTGTGCACGTGTGCGTATGTGTGCGTGTGTGAGCGTGTGCGCGTGCGTGTGCATGTGCATGTGTGTGAGTGTTTCCGCATGTGTCTGTAAGTGCGCGTGCGTGTGCGTGTGTGTGTGAGTGTGCGTGTGTGTGTGTGCTTGTGTGTTTGTGTGCGCATGTGCATGTGTGTGTGCATGCGCATGTGCATCGGTGTGTGCATGTGCGTGTGCGTGTGCATGTGCGTGTGCTTGCGTGTGTGCATGAGCATGCCCGTGTGTGTGTGCGTCTACGTGTGTATGTGCATGTGTGAGTGCGTGTGCGTGTACGTTTGCTTGTGCGTGCACGTGTGCATGTCTTTGTGCGCGTGCGTGTGCATGTGCGCGCGTGTGCATGTGTGTGCACGTGTGCGTGTGCGTGTGCATGTGCATGTGCGTGTGCGTGTGTGTGTCCCAGTATGTGTGTGCATGTGTATGTGCGTGTGCATTTGTGTGCGCGTGTGGGTGTGCGTGTGTGCCTGAGTATACGTGTGCATATGCGTGAATGTGTGTGTGTGTGTGTCCTTGCGCATGTGAGCGTGCATGTGACGCTTGTGCGTACGCAGATGCGTCGCGCAGCATCTATGCATCGTGTGCATGCGTATGCGTGTGCATGTGCATGAGCGCATGGCGCATGCGCATGTGCTGCACAGCAAAGATGTGCATGTGTGTGTGCGTTTGTGTGTGTGTGCGTTTGTCAGGTGCGTGTGTGGGCGTGTGTGTGTGTGCTTATGCGTTTGCTTGCGTGTGCGTGTGCATGTGCTTGCGTGTGTGTGTGGGTGTGTGCGTGTGCGTGTGCGTGTGCGTGTGCGTGTGCGTGTGCATGTGCATGTGCATGTGCTTGCGCTTGTGAGTGCGTGCGCGTGTGCATGGGCGTGTACGTGTGCGTGTGCATATGCGTGTGGGTGTGCTTATACACGTTTGGTTGCGTGTGCTTGTGCTTGCGTGTGGGTGTGCTTGTATGTTTGGTTTACGTGTGCTTGTGCTTTGCGTGTGCGTGTGCGTGTGCGTGTGTGTGTGTGTGTGTGTGCGTGTGCGTGTGTGTGTGTGCGTGTGCGTGTGTGCGTGTGTGTGTGCGTGTGTGTGCGTGTGCGCATGTGCGTGTGCGTGTGCGTGTGCGTGTGCGTGTGCGTGTGCGTAAAGCGTGTGCGTGTGCGTGTGCGTGTGCTTGTGCGTGTGCTTGTGTGTGCGTGTGCTTGTGCGTGTGTGTGCTTGAGTATGCGTGTGCATGTGCGTGTGCGCATGCGTGTGTATGTGCGTGTGCGTGTGCATGTGCTTATGTGTGTGCTTGTATGTGCATGTGCTTGTGCGTGTGCATGTGCATGTGAGTGTGTGTGTGCGCTTGAGAATCCGTGTGCATGTGCGTGTGCTTTGCGCTGCGTGTATCCGCCTCGTCAGTACATGTGTGTGTCTGTGTGCATGTGCATGTGCGTGTGCGTGAGCGTGTGCGCGTGTGTCTGCAAGTGCACGTGCGTTTGCATGTCCGTGTGTGTGTGTGCGTGTGTTTGTGTGCACGTGTTCCGGTGTCCTGTGCGTGTGCTTTTTCATTTGCTTGCGTGTGCATATGCGTGTGCGTGTGTATTCGTGTGCGCGTGCGTTGCTTGCGCTGTGCGTGTGTGTGTGTGTGAGCGTGTTCATGTGTGTGTGTGCGTGTGCGTGTGCGTGTGGGTGTGCTTGTGTGTTTGCTTGCGTGTGCTTGGGCTAGCGTGTGCGTGTGCATGTGTGTGTGCTGTGTGTGTGAGTGTGTGTGTGCTTGTGCGTGTGCGTGCCACTGTGCGTGTGCGTGTGCGTGTGCGTGTGCTTGTGCATGTGCATGTGCGTGTGCGTGAGTGTGTGCGTGTGTGTGTGCATGTGCTTGCGCGTGTGCGTCAGCGTGTGCATGTGCGTGTGCGTGTGTGCGTGCATGTGTACGTGCGTATGGGTATGCTTATGCGTTTGTGTGCATGTGCGTGTGCTTAGGTGTGCATGTGCATGTGCGTTTCCGTGTGCGGGTGCATGTGTGTGTGTGTTCGTGTTCGTGTGCGTGTGGGTGTGCTTGCGTGTGCTTGTGCACATGTGTGTGTGCGTGTTCCTATGCATGTGCATGTGTGTGTGCGTGTGCATGAGTGTGTGCTTGTGTATGTGCTTGCATGTGCATGTACGCGTGTGTGCATCTACTTTTGTTCACGTGTGCATCTCTGTGTGTGGGTGTGTGCGTGCATGTGCGCCTGAGTATGCGTGTGCGTGTAGCGTGTGCGTGTATAGGCGTGTGTGTGCCTCAAGTATGCGTGTGCATGTGCGTGTGCGTGTGTGTGCATGTGCGTGTGTGTGTGTCCGTTGCGTGTGCACTTGTGCGTGTGCGTGTCCGTCTGCATGTGCGTGTGTGTGTGTGTGCGTGTGGGTGTGCATGTACTTGCGCGCGTGCTTGCTTGTGTGCGTGTGCGTGTGCGCGCGTGAGAGCATGTGCTTGCGCGTGTGCATGAGCGTGTGTGTGTGTATGCATGCTCGTGTATGTGTGCGTGTGTGTGGGCGCATGCGCGTTCACGTGTGCGTGCACCTGGTATGGGCGTGGCGTGTGCGTGTGCGTGTGCATGCGTGTGTGTGCCCTGTGCGTGTGTGTGCTTGTGCGTGTGTCTTGCATGTGCGTGTGTGTATGCATGTTCATGTGTGCGCGTACATGCGTCCTCTTTTTGCATGTGTGAGTCTCATGTGTGTGTGTGTTCTTGTGCTCAGTGTGTGTGCATGTCCGTGTCCTTGCATGTGCGTATTCATGGTTGTGTCTGGTGTGCATGTGTGTGCTTGTTTGTGCACGTGCTTGCAAGTGCGTGTGGGGTGTGGGTGTGTGTGCGAGTGTGTGTGCATGTGCGTGTGTGTGCATGCGTATAATTACGAGTGTGTGTGTGTGTGAGAGCGCGTACATGTGCCCGTGCGTATACATGTGCCTATGCATGTGTCCCTGTGCCTCGTGAGTGTGTGCGTGTACATGTGTGTGCATGTGTGTGTGCGTGTGTGTGTGTTTGTGCATGTGTTTGCTTGTGTATGGGTGTGCGTGTGGGTGTGTGTGTATGTGTACGTGTGTGTGTGCATGTGGGTGTGCGTGTACGTGCGTGTGGGTGTGTTTGCGCGTGTGCTTGCTTTGTGTGCGTGCGCGTGTGCGAGTGCGTGTGCGAGTGTGTGTGCTCACACGCGCGCGTGCGTGCCGCCGTGTGCGTGTGCACGTACGTGTGTGTGTGCGTGTGCATGCGCATGCACGTGTGCGTCCTGTGTGGGCATGTGCTTGTGCATGTATGTGTACGTGTGCGCCTCTTGTGGCGTGCGTGTACGCAAGTGGGCGTGTGCATGTGCGTCTGCGTGTGTGCTTGCTTTGTGCGTGTGTGTGTGCGAGTGCGTGTGCGTGTGCTCCATGACGTTTGTGTGTGTGTGCTTGTGCGTGTGCGTGTGATTACGTGTGCGTTTGTGTATGCGTGTGAATGTGCTCGTGCGTGTGTCTACTTTTGTGCACGTGTGTGTGTGTGTGTGTGTGTGTGTGTGCGCGCGCGCGTTGTCCGTGTCTCTGCGTGTGCGTGTGCATGCTTCTGCTCGGGTGTATGTGTGCGTGTCCGTGTGCGCATGCGCATGAGTGTGCATGTGTTCATGTGTGTGTGTGCGTGTGAGTGCACGTGTGAGTGCGTGTGCATGTGTGTGTGTTGCGTATGCAAATGCAAGTGTGTGTTCGTGTGCGAGAGCGCTTACATGTGCGTGTGCGTGTGCGTGTGCGTGTGCATGTGCCTGTGCATGTGAGCATGTGCGTGTGCGTCTGCGTGTGCGTGTTCGTGTGTGTGTACGTGTGTATGTGCGAGTGCGTGTGTGTGCATGTGCGTGTGCGTTTGCGTGTGCGTTTGCGTGTGTGCATGTGCGTGTGCATGTGCGTGTGCGTGTGTGTGTGCGTGTGCATGTGCATGTGTGTTTGTGTGTGCATGTGTGTGTGCGTGTGCATGTATGTGCATATGTGTGTGCGTGTGTGTGTGTTTGCTTGTGTGTGTGCACTGCGTGTGCGTGTGCATGTGTGTGCATGTGTGTGTGCATGTGTGTGTGCATGTGCGTGTGCGAGTGCGTGTGTGCGTGTGTGTGTGCGTTTGCATGTGGGTGTGTGTGTGTTTGTGTGTGTGCGAGTGCATGTTCGTGTGCGTGTGTGCGTGCGTGTCGTACCTGCCTGAGTGCGTGTGTGTGTGTGTGTGCGAGTGTGTGTGCATGTGCATGTGCATTTGCGTATGCGTGCGCGTGTGCGTGTGATTGCATGCGCGTGCGCATGTGCGGCGCGTGTGTGTGTGTGCGTGTGCATGTGCTTACGCGTGTGTATGAGCATGTGCGTGTGCGTGTGCGTGTGCGTGTGTGTGTGCGTGTGTGTGTGCGTGCATATGGGTATGCTCGCATTTGCGTGCGTGTGCGTGTGCGAGTGCTTAGGTGTGCATGTGCGTGTGCGTGTGAAGTGTGTGTGTGCGAGTGCGTGCTCGTGTTTGTGTGTGTTTTCGTGTGCATGTGCGTGTGGGTGTGCGTGTGCATGTGCATGTGTGTGCCCGAGTGTGTCCTTTTCTTGAGAGTGGAGTGTGAGTGTGCGTGTTTGTGTGCGTGTGCGCGTGCGCCTACGTGCATCCGTCATGCACGTGTGCATCCGTGTGCTTTGCATATGCATGTGTGTGTACATGTTCGTGTGGATGTGTTTAAGCGTGTGCGCGTGCGTATGTGAGTATGCATACATTTGCATGTGCGTGTGCGTGTGCGTGTGCGTGTGCGTGTGCGTGTGCGTGTGCGTGTGCGTGTGCGCACGTTTCGTACGTGCGCGTGCGTATTTGTGCGCGTGTGTGTGTGCGTGTGTGTTTTCTTGTGCGTTTTGCTTATGTGTGCTTGGGTGTGCGTGTGCATTTGCGTGTGCGCACGTGAGCGTGTGCATGTGCGTGTACGTGAGCGTGTGCATGTGCGTGTGCGTGTGCGTTTGCGTTTGGGTGTGTGTGTGCGTGTGCGTGTGCGTGTGCGTGTGCATGTGCGTGTGTGTGTGCGTGTGCGTGTGCGTGTGCGTGTGCTTGCGCGTGTGCGTGAGCGTGTGGGTGAGCATGAGCGTGTGCGTGTGCGTGTGGGTTTGCTGTGTGTTTGCTCCCATGTACTTGTGCTTTGTGTGTGTGCATGTGGATGTGCGTGTGCGTGTGCGTGTGCATGTGCTTGTGTGTGTTTACCGGATGGAGTCGCCAGATGTGCTTTTGAAAGTGCCTCCAAAAGGCTGAATCTTTAACAGGAACACACGAACCTATCAAAGATAAAGTGGAAGACCTCTAAGGTCCCACCAGTCGTGCAAAACTGTTGTTGCAAATCAACAAAGACCCTAGATGCAAATCAGGTTTCTAAGTTGATGTTTCAGGCATCCAGTGTGATTGCACAACATTGAAACCTCTCTCCAAGTGTGGGACTTGTAAAATGAGAGAGGAATCTCCAGATTAGAGGTTGGTTCCTCAAACTCCTCTGATCAGATCTGTTATTTGCACAATTGCAGAGGTTTGAATCCTAATCCTACTCTAAATTCCAAGGAGACAGAGATAGAAAGTGCAAAAATTGAAACTAAACTAATAGGTGATACACCAAAGGAGTGGTGAACACTTCTTGTTCATGCAAATTGACACAATTTCATAAAATGCAACATGAAACATCATACACAAAGTGATAAGATGCAATTAGAGGTCCGAAATGAAGCAAGACAATACAAACAAAGGACTGAAAATTGATCACGAGTCTCGTGACTGTCATTTTTCATCACAAAATCCTTCCATTTGCAACATCAAAGAGGCGAATCTGTTATAATCATGAAGAAGGTTTGATGCTTGCAAAAATCACTTGTTGAAGGTGAAAGAAGAAGCTATCCAAAAAAATGTTCAACCTCAAAAAATGAGCCAAATCTGGCTTTTACAATGCATGGGTCGAGCCCAAAGAGAGAAAACGTGTAAAAAGCGTGGAAGCCATTCCCATTGAATGAAGATGCATTAAAACAACATGGGCGTCCCATACGCACTCCATGCCCGACATTTTGGCCATGTTGAAGAAGAATGCGACCCATTTTGCATTAAAACTAGTTGTTGAAACGTCATTTTTGGCCATTACCACGTGTCAAAGGCGTTTCTTGATTTTCTCTCTCCAAACTCAACCAAAATGCAAAATTGACCCCGAAATCATGTAGAGAATTTCACCAGCTTTCCATTGATATATGAACGCGAAAATCCGAGCTCTCGCATCGAAAGATATGGCGATTTGAAAATTTAGGGCAAAAGCAAGCCAAATCGGGATCGCTTTGATATTTTGGCCCTGGACATGTGGCGAGTTCGATTGGTGCGTGCCTCTAGGGGAAAATTTCCCACAAAAACTCCGCCATGAGCCATAACTTGAAAAATACATGGAGTTAGGAGGAAAACTTTACCTTTCTAGAAAGCTAAGAAAGAGCTCTATCCAATGGTGCCTTTTGCGAGAAGGTTTTGAGTGCCTAAAAATCAAAAATGGAGACTGAGGCACAAGAGAGGTAAGAACACAAGGAGTTAGCCACAAAATGACCAGGGCACATTTTGAATAACAATTTTGGCGACTCGAGGGGTTATCTCACTGCTAGATGAAGATACCAATTGCCTTTTAGCAATCCATTGGGTATGGAGTCATAAGAAATAACCTGAAACCAACCTGATATCTTGAAAACCTCCCTCTGAGCCACTTGAAACCCATTGAACTTAGAGTTGTTCTCACCAAAATGCCACTTAAAACAACCATGCAAGAGCAAAACCAGCAGCACCAAAACTATGTACAAAACTAAAAGTCATACATGCTCCAAAATGAAACATGCAGAGTGTGCACAAGCACTTCTTTTACTGAAAGCAAAACTACCTATCCTACTCTAACTGGAAGCAAAAGTGGGCTAAAGAAACCCTGCTATGTAATGTCTTGGAAAAGGTCCCACCCATGGACAAGGTGCTCTACAACTGATTCTAAATGCTTTCATTTGTGCTTGAGCCCTGGATTGCACCATGTTTACCTCCATCTTTTGGATTTGTTCCAGCAGATCTACATTTTCTTCTTGACTGCCCTCACAACTAGCATACCCTTGTGCTTGACATGCTTCATATCCAAACTGACTTTGGCACTGCTGCTCATATGGGTAGACATGCTGATTTTGAATTTGATCAAAATGCTGATTTGGAGGATTTGTAAAACATGTTGGAGGTGTGATATACTGCTGTTGTAAATGTGAATTCCATGATGGAAATGAAGTCATGATTGCACAACTTCATGGAATGGAAAAGAATGAAAATGATGGAAAGAAGAATGGATGGAAATGAATGGAAAACAAGTCTGCAACTTAGAGAATGAGTTTTTACCAGATGGAGTCGCCAAATGTGCTTTTGAAAGTGACTCCAAAAGGCTGAATCTTTAACAGAACACACCAACTCACAAATATAAAGTGGAAGACCTCTAAGGTCCCAGCGTGCCAAAATTGTTGTTGCAAATCAGTAGCACCCCTGGATGCAAATCAGGTTTCTAAGTTGATGTTTCAGGCATCCAGTGTGATTGCACAACATTGAAACCTCTCTCCAAGTGTGGGACTTGTAAAATGAGAGAGGAATCTCAGATTAGAGGTTGGTTCCTCATACTCCTCTGATCAGATCTGTTATTTGCACAATTACAGAGGTTTGAATCCTAATCCTACTCTAAATTCCAAGGAGATAGAGATAGAAAGTGCAAAAATTGAAACTAAACTAATAGGTGATACACCAAAGGAGTGGTGAACACTTCTTGTTCATGCAAATTGACACAATTTCATAAATGCAACATGAAACATCATACACTGATAAGATGCAATTAGAGGTCCGAAATGAAGCAAGACAATACAAACAAAGGATCTGAATATTGATCACGAGTCCGCATTGTCATTTTTCACTCACAAAATCCTTGCATTTGCAACATCAAAGAGGCGAAACTACAATCATGAAGAAGGTCGATACTTGTAAAAATCACTTGTTGAAGGTGAAAGAAGAAGCTTGCTATCCAAAAAAAGTTCAACCTCAAAAAATGAGCCAAATCGCTTTTACAATGCATGGGTCAAGCTCGAGAGAGAAAACGTGTAAAAAATGTGGAAGCCATTCTCCATTGAATGAAGATGCATTAAAACACATCATGGGCGTCCTTACTGCACCCATGCCACGACATTTTTGGCGTGGTCAAGAAGAATGCGACCCATTTTGCATTAAAACTAGTTGTTGAAACGTCATTTCTGGCCATTACCACGTGCCAGAGGTGTTTCTTTATTTTCTCTCTCCAAACTCAACCAAAATGCAAAATTGACCACGGAATCATGTAGAGAATTTCACCAGCTTTCCATTGATATAAAGAACGCGAAAATCCGAGCTCTGCATCGAAAGATACGGCGATTTGAAAATTTAGGGCAAAAACAGGCCAAATCGGGTCGCTTTGATATTTTTGGCCTGGACACGTGGTGAGTTCTGATTGGCTGCGGGCCTTCTAGGGGAAAATTTCCCACAAAAACTCCGCCGAGCCATAACTTGAAAAATACATGGAGTTAGGAGGAAAACTTTACCTTTCTGGAAAGCTGAGAAAGAACTCTATCCAATGGTGCCATTTCCAGAAGGTTTTGAGTGCCTAAAAATAAAAAATGGAGACTGAGGCACAAGAGAGGTAAGAACACAAGGAGTTAGCCACAAAAATGAGTAGGGGCACATTTTGGATAACAACCTCATAGACCACCCAATCCAGCTACAAATCTAAATCAAGCAAGGCCTCCTACCAATGCACTATTTCAGCCCTATAATTCAAATGTTATATCTTCCTCTAAGGCATTGGTGCCAACACAAAACAACGTTGCTCGGGAGTATGATTGGTGTTTTCCATGCAATGAACCTCACAACCAATCTATGTGTTTCAACGGTGCCTTGAATCAAGCATTAATGTTGACAACTACTAGTGTGGAGGGTGAGGGCAGTCAAGGAAACAACCAACAAGAAGAAACATTCTAGTAGCAATCAGCTCCAAATGACACCACACTTGTGAACTGACAGCAGAGGATTTTGTGGCATAAATCAAATAGTCTCTCAAGGTGTTGCGATCAACACAAGGTCAAAAAGAAGGAATTTGGGTGAAGAACAACCATTAGATCCAACCAATCCACAACCTTTTATGGCTCCAAAAATGGTTAGCAAACATAATCCGATTGTAAATGCACAAGGGCAGCTAAGAACATGTACTCCTAGACCAACTCAAATACCGGTTGTTGTTGCCCACATGCAAGGGATGAATATGCAAACCAAGGGACAGTAAAAGAGATCCTTCACCACCATTTATTATTATTGATCGATGAACAAGACAAATGTAAATATATCAATGTGGGAATCCCTATCTATCCCAGGCCAGAGAGATTTGCTACAAGCTGCCTTGAAGGACTGGCCAACTTCGAATCAGCAAGTCCAAATGCAAGAGAAAGTGCTCACAAATGTTGCCCAGCCTGAACGGAATCATGGAGGACAGCAAGGTAAAATGTTGAAGCCCCCTCCTTTTTATGTCTCATTAATCATTGGAAACCAATTGGTGCACAATTGCATGATTGATTCCGGGGCAAGTAGCCTCGGTGATGCCCAAGCAAATAGCTAATCACCTAAGACTTCAATATGAAACCATATCCAAAGGAGTAGTGCAGTTGGATGGGACAGCAGTAACAACAATTGGGGTGATTAGAAACTTGAGTCTTACCTTGCATGCATGTCCAAATGTTGTTGTTTTACAAGATGTATCAGTTATAGACCTTCCACCACTCTTTTCCCTATGTTTGTCAAGAGATTTCACAGCCAAGATTGGAGGATATTTGTCTGGCTGATTGGTCACATATCTTGTTCGAACGAGGTATGGAACCAAAACTACAATTAGGTCTCGAACCTATTGCAAACTTCCACATTGAGCCCTACACTCCAAGTCGATCAATGTCAACTGTTTGGCATTTGATCAAGAAGATCACCCAAGCAATCGATGAAGTCGACACCAAGGTTGGAAGCATCCCGGATTTAACTCTTGATGAATGGGCAAACAAGGTGCATGCTTTTGATCCTTATCAAGAAATTAGAAGAATCGAGCTAGGGGTCTATTGCATACATCAAGAAGATCAGCCCATTCCTAGCATCACCAAGCCAAACCATAAGGATGGCAAGGAGGTATGGCAGCTTTTTTTATGGATCAAGGAGTAGACAAGGTGCGGGAGGTGGAGCTATGCTTATTCACCTCAAGGAGTAAAGTATTATTCAGCTTTTAGATTTCAGTTTGCATGCTCCAATAACACTGCTGAATATGAAGCCTTGGTGCAAAGGATGCATTGGACAATAAAGAGAGGAATAAAGAACTTGCAAGTCTTCGGTGATAAAGTGAGTTGATTGTCAACCAGTCAAGGGGCAACATCTTGTCAAGAATGATCTCCTCGGGTGCTACAAGAACAGGTGTGGGACCTCATTGAAGATTTTGAGGGTTTTGGCATCAAATCAATTCCTAGGAAAGAGAACCAAGCTGCTGACAGGCTTGCAGTAGTTGGGGCAGCCTTTGACGTTGTGGAGAGCATTCAAAAAGATAAGGTACAGCCAAACATCCATGTGATTGTGAGGCCTTTAGTGCCGGATAACAATGTAAGTTGGCAAGTGTTTGAGAATGACCAACAAATCATCCATTTCTTACAAGAAGAAGCTGAGTTCTCAGCTAAAAATCAGGAAAAATTGGAATAGCAGTATGGTGACCAAGTGGTACAGCTGAGAACTAACAAGCTGCCCAAGGGACTTATCACTTTGGAGTCCATTTTCAATCCCAATGATCAGTTTAGGAAAGAGAAAGCAAACATTCAGGTTAAGAGAGAAGATTTAGTATCCATCTTGGTGGAAGAGAACAAACCATTGCAAATTGGAAAGATGACAACTGAACAAGAAAGGTATGAGTTCATATAGTTGTGTCAAGAGTTCCTTGATGTGTTTGCTTAGAGCTACGAAGATTTGAAAGGTTTCAATCCCAAGTTAGCTCAGCACACCATTGAGTTAGACCCAAATACTAAGCCCATCAGGCAGAAACAAAGGCCAGTCAATCCACACATGGAACCTCTAATGAGGAAGGAATTAAACAAGTTGATTGAGTCAAGAATCATATTCTCAATCAAGCATTCTAGTTGGGTTGCCAACTTAGTTCAATCGAGAAAGAAGAGTGGAGAGATCAGATTGTGTGTTGACTTGAGAGACTTGAATAGAGCATTTCTCAAGGACCATTACCCACTCCCTTCTATGGAGAAAATTTTGCAAGTTGTGGCTGGCTCGAGAGGTTTTCACTACTTGATGGCTACTCAGAGCTACAATCAGATTATGGTGAAGGAAGATCAGTTCAAGACAGCCTTCACAACCAAATGGGGAACTTATGCATACATGAAAATGCCATTTGGGCTGTCCAACGCTGGAGCTACCTTCCAAAGAGTAATGGACATGGCATTCAAAGGCTTGATTAACAACGTGGTGCTGATATACCTTGATGATATCTTTGTTTTTCAAAGAATGCGATGAGACCACCTCTCTCATTTGAGACAAGTCTTCCAAAGGTGCGGGGAGATTTGGAGTGTCTTTGAATCCTAAGAATTGTATCTTCCTAGCACATGAAGGAAAGCTCCTTGGCCATATTGTCTCCAAAGAAGGATTAGCAATTGATCCAGAGAGGGTTGAAGCCATAAGAGAACTACCATTGCCAAGCCACAAGAAGGCCCTTCAAAGTTTCTTGGGGAGAATAAACTTTGTTCGAAGGTTTGTCCCAGATTTTGTAGCCCTTGTCAAACCTATCACCAAAATGTTAAAGAAAAGCATGGCTTTCAAGTGGATAGCAGAAGGCAAGGAGAGTTTTGAAGCAATCAAAGAAGCCATCTCCCAAGCACCAACTCTCATCAACCCGGATTTCTCCAAGGATTTCATCCTCTATGCATTTGGAGGTAATGATACTATTTCTGCCATTTTGGTATAGCAGAACAAGGACAATGATGAGCAGCCAATTGCTTTCTTCAGCCAGAGCCTAGATGACTATGAGGTGAGATATTCTTTTATTGAGAAGCATGTACTTGCAGTAATCAGAAGCATGAAGAAATTCAAGCATCTAGTCTCAAACAACAAGGTTCATTTGTTGGTCTCTCATGCAGAGTAAAGGACTTCCTCCTCAACAAGGATTTGAATGAGAAAAGGGCAGGTTGGATCACTTGTGTCATGGAGTATGACATTGAGATCAAGGTCACCAAGCTGGTAAGATGAAAAGGATTGTGTGAGCAGCTAATTCTGGGCAAGTAAAAAGGAGTATGCAATGATAAAGAAGAGGCTGTTTGATGAGTTCAAGACAGCCATGTGTAAGGTAGCACTCAAGAAGAGGATAATGTTGTCCCCACTCCTTGTTGGACCCAAGGTATAATGCATTTCCTAAGCACATGCCTATGCCCTTGAGAGATGAACAAAACCCAAAGAAGACACTTCAGATTGTAGGCTGTCCTATATGCCATAGTAGATGGTGTTTTTTCAAGAAAGATGTGAATGGAGTGCTTTCTTTGAGATGCATTAGCACAAATCAGATTCATAGGGTGTTGGAAGAGTTCCATGGTGGACCAGCTGGTGGTCATTTTGCACCAAGAGTGATAGCTCTAAAAATCATGAAGGCTGGTTATTATTGGCCGAAGATTTTGATTGATTGCTTTGCATGGATCAAAAGGTGCAAGAATTGTGCATTCTTCACAGGTAAAGAAGGCTTGCTGCCCTTTCATTACATCAATTTTAGTTGACCAGCCATTCATGCAATGGGGTTTGGACTTCATTGGAGTCATTAATCCCAATTCAAGCCAAGGGCATAAGTGGATTTTGACAGCCATGACTACTTCACCAAGTGGTGAAGCAATAGCACTCAAGGAAGCAAATGAGTCTAGCATCTTAGACTTCTATGAGGGATAGTAACAGATTTGGCATACCTGCTACAATAATCTCGAGATAATGCATTAGCATTCATTGGATCTAAGGTGACCGAGTGGGCTGTCAAGAATGAGATCTACCTAAGTACTTCATCAAACTACTACCCTCGGGGTAATGGCCAGTGAATCTAGAAATAAGAACTTGTTGAGGATCATTAGGAGGACTCTTGATGAGAATCGAGGTCTTGGCATACCAAACTGAAATCAGCCTTATGGGTGATAGGATAACTCCCAAGAGATCCACAGGTAACTCTCCATTTAGGCTTGTTTATGGAAGAGAGGCAATCTTGCCCATGTCACTTGAGTTGCCAACATTGGAACTCATGAAGCAGTTAGAGTTGCTAGAGTTTGGGCCCATGGAGGTGAGATATGCAGAGTTGATGGAGCTCAAGAGATCGGAGATCGAGGCATCCCAAGAAATGGAGAAGGATCAAGCTTTGATGAAGAAGACCTTTGATAGGAAGGCCAAGAGTAGATCTTTCCAAGTTGGAGATCTAGTGTTAAAATGGGATGCAGATAGAGCAAAACCGGGAAGGCATTCAAAATTTGATGCCATTTGGAGTGGCCCATACATGGTCACAAAGTGTAAGGATAGCAATGCCTTCCAATTGTCTTCATTGGATGGTGAAGAACTGTAGATTCCATTTAATAGAATCTATCTAAAGCATTGCTACTAGAGGGAAATTCTCCACCTTGTAAATATTAGCTTAGGTTTTCATTCCTCCAAGTGCTTGTGCACATTGTTTTCTTGTAGGTTGTTTTGCTTTCCCTAAGTGCTTTGGCACTTGCATTCTAGGAATGTGTTTGTAGGCCTTGCTCCATCGGGTGATTTTCCATGTTCCTATTTGCAATGTTCTAGTCGGTTGGGGTATTAAACAGAGAATCAAGTGACTCCACGCCCAATGGATTGCTTCAGTAACCGGTAACTTCATCCAAGCAGTGCGAGATGACCCTCCGAGTCGCCAAAATTGTTATCCCAAATGTACCCCTACTCATTTTGTGGCTAAATCCTTTACATATTTCCTTATCTTGTGCCTCACTCGAGAATATTTTGTTTTACTGGCACTCAAAAACTTCTGGAAATGGCACCATTGGATAGATCTCTCTCTCAACTTTCCAGAAAGGTAAAGTTTTCCTCTAACTCCTCATATTTTTCAAGTTATGGCTCGGCGGAGTTTTTGTGGGAAATTTTCCCTTAGAGGGCCCGCAGCCAATCAGAACATGCCACGTGGCACCTGGAGTGGCGGAGAGTGGGGAAAATTTGAAAAAAATTTCCAAAGACCAAACGGGTAAAAATTCAAACTTTTTGCCCGCCGATCCGATTTTGGCTTGTTTTTGCCCTAAATTTTCAAATCGCCATATCTTTCGATCCAGAGCTCAGATTTTCACGTTCTTTATATCAATGGAAAGCTGGTGAAATTCTCTACATGATTCTGGGGTCAATTTTTCATTTTGGTTCATTTTGGAGAGATAAAATTAAGAAATATCTCTGGCACGTGGTAATGGCCAGAAATGACGTTTCAACAACCAATTTTAATGCAAAATGGGTCGCATTCTTCTTCAGCATTGCCAAAAATGTCAGGGCATGGGTCTGTAAGGATGCCCATGATGTTTTAATGCATCTTCATTCAATGGGGAATGGCTCCCATATTTTTACATGTTTTCTCTCTCTTGGGCTCAACCCATGCATTGTAAAAGCAGATTTGGCTCATTTTTGTTGGTTGAACATTTTTTGGGACAACAAGCTTCTTCTTTCACCTTCAACAAGTGATTTTTGCAAGTATCAAACCTTCTTCATGATTGTAATAGGTTTCTGCCTCTTTGATGTTGCAAATGCAAGGATTTTGACAGTGAAAATGACTGCAGACTTTGTGATCAATTTTCAGTCCTTTGTTTGTATTGTCTTGTTTCATTTTAGACCTCTAATTACATCTTATCATCCTGTGTATGATGTTTCATGTTGCATTTCATGAAATTGTGTCAATTTTCATGAACAAGAAGTGTTCACCACTCCTTTGGTGTATCACCTATTAGTTTAGTTTCAATTTTTGTATTTTCTATCTCTATCTCCTTAGAATTTAGAGTAGGATTAGGATTCAAACCTCTGCACCAATTGTGCAAATAACAGATCTGATCAGAGGTGTTTGAGGAACTAGCCTCTAATCTGGAGATTCCTATCTCATTTTACAAGTCCCACACTTGGAGAGAGGTTTCAATGTTGTGCACTCACACTGGATGCCTGAAACATCAACTTAGAAACCTGATTTGCATCCAGGGGGTGCTGCTGATTTGCAACAACAGTTATTGATGTTAATTTTAGACATGTGACATTGATTATTATGAATAGCTCTAGTATAGAAATCTATTGGATGATGATATAGTTACAAATTGAATTTTAATGATAAATATTGAATCTTGATATTATTGTGATTTGGATCTAATGTTTATATATCATTTAGATGTTCTGATATGGCCACGAGGCTGAAGGAGGTATTTTGCATTTTACAGGTTAAAATCACAACAATGTTGGGGGACTGGAGACTAACCATATTGGAATTTAGTGTGAAATCAACAAGGTCACCATGGCAACTGTGTTTGATTGTGTGTTTAGTTAGGATTTCCCATGGGGGGGATTTCCATTATTGTGACCATAGGGGCATATGTGTGTTTTTATTATGTGTTCCCTTTTTAATTATTGTTGTGTGTATTTTATTTGTAATGTGCTTTTGTTTTAATTATTTAAAAGTGATAGTATGATGTGAGAGTCATATAGTTAAAATTTAATTAAATTAAATAGGATGTGGAAGGTGAAATTAAATGTTATTGTCTTAGTTGAAAATGAAATTTATTTATATATTTTATAACCATATGGTAATTAAATATATGGTTGTGTCTAAAGTTTGTAAAAAAATAAATGTCATTAAAATAAATGCATTTTAAAAGAGTGTGTAAATTACCAAGTATGGGTTGTGTAAGTGAAGTGATAGATTGTGTAAGAGGTTGTAAGGCTGATTTTGGAAGATCAAACACTCCTTCCTCTTTGAAATTCGAATTTGAACTTGGAGGACAAATTTGGAGGCTTGTGGGACAATTTAAACTTGTCCCACACCTCTCAAAATCCTCCACCAACCATGCCTATTAATTTGGAGTCAAAATCAGATTATTTTATTGCATTTTGACATGTTTTTGTGTAATTATTGATTGCACTTATCTTACAAAATTTAAATGCATTTCTTTTGGGGTATGGGCTACATTGTGTATGTAAGTAATTTTTTCATTTTCATTTATTATGATTTATTTTTCCTTGATGTTGAATGCTCTTGGGATGAGGAACAATGATGTGGCATCCCACTTGGAATCCACATCATCCTCTCCCTCCATCTCCTTTAAAAATTAAAATTTCCTCTCATTTGAGGTTGTTGAAAGTTGGAGATTACACTCTTGGGTCAAATTTCTCTTGCATTTTGGAGCTTTCTTGGTGGAAGAAGAGGATTTGATTGTGCATACATTTACCTTGCTGATTTGGGACTGGGTTTTGATGTAATAAAGATTGTTGTTTTGGAAGCAAGTCTCCATCATGGAGAGGTAGGCTCTCACTTTTTAATATTGCTGTTGTTTCCTCTTTTAGCATGAAATTTGAATGTATTTGTGTTTGCAATTCTTAGAGGGATGGGTAGAATTCTTAGGGCATGGTGTGGAGAGAAGACTATGAGGTTTATCGGAGAAGAGGGATAAGGGATTTACCATTGGCACTTGTCTTGTGGAGGGAGTGCTGGTTGGGATCCACCTAGGAAAAGAATATGCTTGCATTTCTTACTTTGGGGAGGTATAAGGGATAAATTTGGAGGAGGGATAAGGAGGGGTTGAGGAGGGATAAGGTTTATGGGATGGTTATGTTTTGGCAGTTTATTTTAGGTGGATGCCCAATTTCAACATGGGAGGCATAAGAAGACCTCCATAGTTCTTGCTCTTGCTTGGCTTGCTTGCTTGGAGAAGGAGCCTTTATTTTGATTGGAATTGTTGTTGTAGTTGAGAACTACATCTTTTTGTTTGTGCATTTCCTTGTGCATGTGAATGTATGTTATATGTGAAAGAAGCTATGTTGCCATGTGTTGTTTTATCATGCTCCATTCCAATATGGTTGGGGCTCGGGGGCCAATGGGGAAAGATGGCTTCTCTTTTCCCATTGGATGTCTTGGTTGGGTGGAGAGTGTTGCCTTTCCCCCTTCCTTGTTGTGATTCAAATTGCAAGAATGAAGAAATTAGCAAGCTACTATTTGGAGAAAGAAGAATACAGTTTGACAGTCATTCCTTTGAGCGATTTTAATGTAACCCCACCCACCTCAAGTGGATGAAAGTAATTGATATAGATATGTGAGATGTTTACCTTGTTATTGAAAGATGTAATAAAATTTGAGGAATGTAGAGAAGAATTGTAATTCTCTGTTTTACTTGTAAAGAAATGAAATTGAAATGATATACTTGTATCCTTTTGGAAATTGAAAATGGAAAATTCAATCAACTGGAAGGGAGTTAAATTGTAATGTGTTGTTTGAAATCAATGAAAGAATCATGTTCCTTATTCAATTGCATTGTTGTGTTGTAAATTTTAAGGATTGTTATATCATGCAAACGTTGTTTTAGAAAAGAGAGTACGTATAAAGGAAACTGACAGAAATTAGATACTTTGAATTAAGTCTTAGAATTGAAATCCACTTTGCATTTTGAATGTAAGTGTGTGTTGAATCAATTTGATGATGAGAGAGGAAATTGGTATGTTTTCCCTTAATTGAAATCTGCATATTAAATTGTAAACTCGTGCAAGAAATAACTCTGTTTTAAATTGTAACTCTGGCTTTTAAAATAAATAAATAAATAATGCAACTAATGTAAAGTTTAGAGTTATGACTAAAATTAAGGAATGAGACAATGAAATTAATATGTACTAATGTATAAGAAACCTTGTGGCACTCAGCAATTAAAATGAACAACAAGATCCCCTTCAAAACTAGAAATTATACTTGCGTAATTTGAATTCTGTCAAAAGATGTAAAAATGCAAATGGGAAAGCAATCAATGAATTGAATCTTGGAAACAATCTTAAACTCATCCTAGACCATCCCTTCATGTTTTGGTTGCATGCTGAGGAGAAAAGAAATCAAATTTAACAAAACTTAAAAGTTATAAAAATTGCCAGTCTTAAATTACAAACCCTGCAGATCTATTTCTCAAAATTGACCCTTAAAATGTAATCAAATTCTAAAATTGATAATTTCGTGCAAAGAGGACTCTGAGAGCTTTCCGGAAAGTCCAAGTTTACCAAAAATGGACCTTCCTATCAAAATTTATGGCCATTTGAAGTTTTACTTCAAAATGGCCATCCCAAACCAAAAATGAAATAATTCAACCTTAGAAAAATTTAAATTTTGACTTTGGAAAAATTTCCTAAAAATTTCCATGGCCCCGCCACCCTCTCATCCTATCAGAAGTTGCCATGTGGCACCTTGGAGGGCAAGCCATTATTAAAAACTTAACTTTTTGAAAATTTTGCCTAGGGAAAATTTTCACAAATTCCCAAGCAAACCCGCGTCCCCCAACCAATCACGTGCTGACATGTGGCAGGGGGTGCGAGGATCAAAATGAAAAACTTAACCCTTTTTGCCTTTTGGAAATTTTTCTCTTTTTCCTCCGCCGGCCCGCGGCGAATCACAAAGCGCCACGTGGCCATTTGAGCAAGTGCGGAGGCATGGAGGAAAATTTCCCTTTGGAAAATTGAGACTTTGGTTTTGGGAAAAATTTCAAATATTTCCCCACGACCCACCGGCTCGAACGAATCACATGATGACACGTGGCGTTTGGGAAAATTTTCCCAATTTTCTCCCTATCCCCACATACCTCTAAGGAAAAATTTCCCCTAAAACTCCGCCCGGCCATAACTTGAGTTTTACAAGGAGTTAAGAGGACTTCTTTATATGGTTGGAAAGGTGAGGAAATTTCCTATCCAATGAGCCTAGTTTAGGAAATTTTTGATAATTCTAAGTGTGTAAAAAAATCTAGTTGAAGTTAGGGGCTTGATAGAGAGCAGTGCAAGCGATAAATTGCTCCCTAAACCTTAGTAAAACTTGTAACCTCCAAATTGGAGCCTTGTAAACTTGTTATAAGATAAAAATGGAAATATTGTGTTTGGTTAATCATAATTTATTCTGGAACCTATTTAGTTTCAAACTAGTGTCTTGCAACTTGGTTGTAGACTCTCCCTATAAAAAAATTATTCCATAATTTTTCCTAGTTTGTTTCTTGGTCTCAAGTGGTAGTTGAAGCGGGCATCACACTTGGTATCAGAGCAGTGGTTCAAAAGCTTGGACCATTGGGCACACTAGAAACATTGAGACTTGAAACCTAAAACTAGCAAATTGATAATCTAGAAAAAAATCAAATTGAAAAAAATGAACATGTTAGTAAACTTAGAAAACTGAAGAAAACTCAAGGTAATGAACTAACTCCACTGCGGTTTATGCAAGGAGCTCGAGACAGAGCGGGAGGAATGTTCGTAGAGGCTCGAAGTCACCGCCACCACCACCACTAGACCCGGGGTTTAGCAACTATCCTACCACATATTTTGAGACCCTCCAGGATGTTAATGCCGCCTTATGCGAAGGATCAGTAGGAGGGCATTCAGGCAGACAGGATAGAGATACTTCCATTGAGGGACATACACCTCCTCCACATGGTGAGGAGGATGGAGGAGAGAATTTTCATGCAGAGTCAGTCAGAGCAGATTCACCACCTAGGAGGTAGGGTGACAGAGTTCTTGAGCATAGAGAGAGGTCTCGGAGCCCTAGGCTTAGGGATGAGCTTATAGAGAGGCCCAGAGGCCATGTCAGACCACAGCTACGGATCATATCAGGGAGATCCTAAAGCTTAGGCCCTCACATTATTTAGGTGACACAGGTGGTTTCCAGGCAGAGGCCTGGCTGGTTAGCTTGAGCGGTTGCTTTAAGCTTTGTCCTTGTTCTAGCAACACAAAAGCTCGTGTTGCGATTCATCTACTGAAGGACGGAGCTGGAGTATGGTGGAGGACAGAGGAGTAGAAGCTCCATATAGATTCGAGAGATAGTCACTTGGGAGCTATTTGAGGAGAGATTCAGGAGTAGATACTTACCACGGAGATTCATACAACAGAGGATTGATGAGTTCCATGACCTTCGACAAGATTCCCTTACAGTGGCCGAGTATGAGAGTAGGTTCTTGGACCTACTTTAGTACGTTGATTACATGCAGGATGAGCAGGTATGGATCCACAGGTTCATTTGGGGCCTTAATATAGACATTGGAGGTGCAGTTCGGATCCACTGCCCATAGACATTAGCAGAGGCCGTTGAGAAGGCCTACATTACAGAGGAGACTCGGGTAAAACCCAATGCGAGCTAGAGAGACCGGGTCAGGAGCCGTATTCAGCAGTTGCAGGATAGTAGATCGAGGGGGTCGGCTCCTCTTCCTCGTGGTGGTCAGCATTATTCGGTCATCTTTCAGACCACACGGCAGCAGCATCCCGCCCACCGTTTAGGCCTCCTCAGAGAGCTGATGCATAGAGAGGTCGCAGTATGGGGCCTCCTCCTAGGGGTCCCACCAGGACACAGGGTGGAGCTAGAGCTCGGTTAGCAAGAGATTGACCACAGAGGCCCAACAGGACTATGGCTGGATCATCGGGATCCACAAAGACACCTACCTCTAGGGCACCTTACGGCGAAGCTTTGCGGTTTGGAGGACATCGGTGGTTGCTTCGGGTGTGGAGTAGCGGGACACTTTTGGAGAGATTTCCCCCAGAACCCTAATAAGGGTAAGGCACCCATCTCAGAGCCTACAGTTGGAGACATGGGACGGAGTCACAGGATCTACGCAGCGGTTGAGAACCGCTAGGCCGAGCACCAGAGCACGGTCATTGAGACCCAGGTAGTATCGGAGGTGTTCCTACCTCCATATTGTTTGACTTGGGTTCTTCTGATTCATTTATTGCACCATTCTTAGTAGAGCGATGCAGGTTGCTAGCTATTAGATAGGGTCATAGTTAGGATGTCGAGATGGCTTCGGGAGCCAAGGTCTCGGTAGACTCCTTAGTAAAGGAGTGTGTTGTTAACTTGGGACCTTTCACCACCACTTCAGATCTCCACGTACTTCCTTTGGGCTCGTATGGAGTCATTTTAGGCATGGATTGGTTATCTACACATAGGGCTAGGATGGATTGTTATCATAAGACTATATCTTGTGTAGATGATCTTGGAGTTGAGTCGAGTGATTTCTAGAGTCAGGAGACTGTTTCTATTCGCACTATCTCTGCTATGCAGCTCAAGCGGTGTGTGTGATGGGGTTGTCAGATGTATGCAATCACAGTTAGTGACCAGACAGAGGATGGGTCTAGTGGGCCATCGCTAGATGACCATCCCATTTTGAGAGAGTATGCAGATGTTTTCCCAGAGGAGCTACCGAGGATGCCACCCCCACGTGAGATTGATTTCCATATTGATCTTGTTCCAGGAGTAGAGCCTATCTCACGAGCTCCTTATCGATGACCACCCTAGAGCTCTGTGAGCTCAAGTTGCAATCTGGAGGGCCTTCTAGAGAAAGGCCTTATCCATCCTAGTGTATCTGTTATCCCAAATGTGCCCCTACTCATTTTGTGGCTAACTCCTTTACATCTTTCCTTCTCTTGTGCCTCGGTCGAGAATATTTTATTTTCTAGGCAATCAAAACCTTCTGGAAATGGCACTATTGGATAGAGCTCTTTCTCAACTTTCTAGAAAGGTAAATTTTTCCTCCTAACTCCACGTATTTTTCAAGTTATGGCTCAGCGAAGTTTTGGTGGGAAATTTTTCCCTAGAAGGCCCGCAGCCAATCAGGAGCTGCCACGTGTCCAAGGGCAAAAAAAAAACACCAAGCGACCCGAAGGAAAAAATGGTCAGGAAGGGTCCGCACCCAATCAAAACATGCCATGTGGCACCTGGAGTGGCGGAGCGTGGGGACAATTTGAAAAATGTTCTAAAGACCAAACGGGTAAAAATTCAAACTTTTTGCCCGCCGATCCGATTTTGGCTTGTTTTTGCCCTAAAACTTCAAATCGCCATAACTTTCGATCCAGAGCTCAGATTTTCACGTTCTTTATATCAATGGAAATATGGTAAAATTCTCTACAAGATTCCATGGTCAATTTTGAATTTTGGTTCAGTTTGGAGGGAGAAAATCAAAAATTATTCGAAATGCACGCGCCATGGGCCAGGCGACGTTTCAACAACCAATTTTAATGCAAAATGGGTCGCATTCTTCTCCAGCATGGTCAAAAATGTTAAGGCATGGGTTTGTAAGGACCTCCATGCTGTTTTTAATGCATTTTAGTCAATGGGGAATGGCTCCCATGTTTTTTCACGTTTTCTCTCTCCTGGGCTCGACCCATGCACTGTAAAAGCCTGGATTTGGCTCATTTTTCAAAGGGGAAACACTTTTTTGCACAGCAAGCTTCTGCATTTTCACTTTCAACAAGTGATTTTGGCAAGTATCAGACCTTCTAGGGATTGTAACAGGTTTTTCTACCTCTTTGGTGTTGGAATACAAGGATTTTGATGTTGAAAATCACAATGCAGGCTCTGTGAATGCTTTCAGTCCTTTGTATGTGTTGTTTGCTGCATTTCAATCCCTTGATTACAGCTTATCAACCTGTGCATGATGTTTTATGTTATAATTTCTGATTTGTGTCAATTTGCATGAGCAAGAAGTGCTCACCACTCCTTTGGTGTATCACCTTTATCAGTTTAGTTTCAATTTTTGCATTTCTTATCCCTGTCTCCTTGCAAATTAGGATAAAATTAGGATCTGAACCTCTGTAATTGTGCAAATAATAGATCTAATTAGAGGAGTTTGAGGAACCAACCTCTAATCTAGAGATTCCTCTCTCATCTTGCAAGTCCCACACTTGGAGAGAGGTTTCAATGTTGTGCAATCACACTGGATGCCCGAAACATCAACTTAGAAACTCCGATTTGCATCCCGGGGTGCTGCTGATTTGCAACAATAGTTTTGGCACACTGGTGGGACCTTAGAGGTCTCATTTTCATTGCAGCAAAGTTGATGTGCATCTGCTACAATTTTCTTGCTTAAAAGAGCTATAAGTTACACATCTGGCGACTCCAAGGAAGAAGAATCAGCTAGTTTTAGCAGTGCAGACCTGAAAACTCATGAGAAGAATCACTACAAGGTCAAGAGCTAGAGAAGAAGAGGTGTTGTTTGAATATCTGCAGTTATCTCCAAGAGTAAGGCAAAGTGGGAGGAGAATCCAAAGGTCTCCATCTCCACCAAACATAACTCTCTCAACTCCTCCACCTGGTAGGCCTTTCATTCAATCAACAAGGGTTCTAAGGCCAATTAGAATGGCACAAAACAACCCCTATGTCAATTTCACTGGTAGCAGCCCACTTGCTCTCAATGCACAAAATCCAATTCCAATTGCAGCCTTGAAGAACATTTCATACTTCATTGGAGAGAATCAGACTACTCCTGGTGATCATGTTAAAGACATTACCAACCTTTGTGCAATTCATGAAATCAATGAGATGCAAGTTGCTATCAAATTGCTAGCATCTTCATTCAAGGGGAAGGCTTTGCAATGGTTTAGAAGCCTTGCCTTAGGTTCTATTCAAAATTGGAACCAGCTATGTGTAGCACTTCATGAGTAATTTGGAGAGAAGGGAGACAACTTGTCTCTTTTGGAGCAGCTGACAACCATCAAGAGAGCTCCTAATGAGCAAGCGGCGACCGATTTCAACTTCATATTTCAAAGGACTTGGGAGAGCGATCGGAGCCAAGGTAGAAGGTGCTTTTCTTTACTATCTCAAAGCTCTAAATTCTGATATTTCTATGTTAATTTAGTCCATGGGAGGCACAACTATCCCCATTGCTTATAGCATTGCCATTAGAGCTGAAAATTGTTTGATCCAAGTGGTAAACTAGCCCCTAGACCTCCCATGCCATTGTTTCCAAGTTTAGAGAGCCCAAACACTAATCAAGCACCTAATTTGGCTCCTTCTCCTACTCCTAGAAATCAGAATTCAAGTGAAGCTTCCACTTCATCTTCTAGTGCCTCAAATGAACTTCAAGAAGTCATGAAGAAATTGTAAAATTTAGGTAATGTTGTTGCAAATCAGCAAAGCACCCCTGGATGCAAATCAGGTTTCTAAGTTGATGTTTTAGGCATCCAGTGTGATTGCACAACTTTGAAACCTCTCTCTAAGTGTGGGACTTGTAAAATGAGAGAGGAATCTCCAGATTAGAGGTTGGTTCCTCAAACTCCTCGATCGAGATCTATTATTTACACTGTTGTAGAGGTTCAGATCCTAATTTTATCTTAATTTGTAAGGAGATAGGGATAAGAAATGTAAAAATTAAAACTAAACTGATAAGGGTGATACACCAAAGGAGTGGTGAGCACTTCTTGCTCATGCAAATTGACACAAATCAGAAATTGCAACATAAAACATCATGCATAGGTTGATAAGTTGTAAACAAGGGTTTGAAATGAAGCAAACAACACATACAAAGGACTGAAAGCATTCACAGAGCCTGCATTGTGATTTTCAACATCAAAATCCTTGTATTCCAACACCAAAGAGGTAGAAAAACCTGTTACAATCCCTGGAAGGTCTGATAGTTGCCAAAACTACTTGTTGAAAGTGAAAACAGAAGCTTTCTATGCAAAAAAGTGTTCCCCCTTTGAAAAATGAGCCAAATCTAGCTTTTACAGTGCATGGGTCGAGCCCAGGAGAGAGAAAATGTGAAAAAACATGGGAGCCATTCCCCATTGACCAAAATGCATTAAAAATAGCATGGAGGTCCTTACAAACCCATGCCCTGACATTTTTGACCATGTTGGAGAAGAATGTGACCCATTTTGCATTAAAATTGGTTGTTGAAATGTCAGTTCTATCCATGGGCGCGTACCAGAAGCATTTTTTGATTTTCTCCCTCCAAACTAAACCAAAATTCAAAATTGACCATGGAATCTTGTAGAGCATTTCACCAGCTTTCCATTGATATAAAGAACATGAAAATCCGAGCTCTGGATCGAAAGTTATGGCGATTTGAAGTTTTAGGGAAAAAACAGGCCAAAATCGGATCGCTTTGATATTTTTGACCTAGACACGTGGCGAGTTCTGATTGGCTGCGGACCTTGCAAGGGAAAATTTCCCACAAAAACTCCGTCGAGCCATAACTTGAAAAATACGTGGAGTTAGGAGGAAATCTTTACCTTTCTAGAAAGCTGAGAAAGAGCTCTATCCAATGGTGTCATTTCCAGAAGGTTTTGAGTGCCTATAAATTAAAAATTTATGACTAAGGAACAATAGATGGAAAGAATGAAAAGGAGTTAGCCACAAAATGAGAAGGGGGCACATTTGGATAATAGGTAATGAGCTGGTTACTCTCAAGAGGCAACAAGCCCAAAGTTTTAGACCTTCTTATCAACCCCAAGCTCAAAGATAACAAGAAGCCATACCAACCACAAAGACCACCTACTCCAGCTGCAAATATAAGTCAAACAAGGCCTCCTGCCAATAGACCATTTCAGCCCTATAATCCTAATGCCATATCTACCTCTAAGGTATTGGTGCCAACACAAAACAACATTTCTCAGGAGTATGATTGGTGTTTTCCATGTAATGAACCTCACAACCAATCCATGTGCTTCAATGGTGCTTTGATTCAAGCATTAATGGTGACAACTACTGGTGTGGAGGGTGAGGGCGATCAAGGAAATAACCAACAACAATCAGCCCCAAATGACACCACACTTGTGAACTGGCAGGCAGAGGATTTTTGTGGCATGAATCAGACAGTCTCTCAAGGTGTTGCAGCCAACACAAGGTCAAAAAGAAGGAATTTGGGTGAAGAGAAGCCATTAGCTCCAACCAATCTCCAACCTTCTATGGCTCCACAAATGGTTGGCAAACAAAATCCAATTTCAAATGCACAAGGGCAGCCAAGAACAGCTCCTAGACCAACTCAAATACCAGTTGTTGCTGCCCACATGCAAGGAGTGAATGTGCCAACCAAGGGACAACAAAGAGATCCTTCATCACCATTCAGTATTATTGATTAGATGAAGAAGAAAAATGTAAATATATCAATGTGGGAATCCCTATCTATCCTAGGCCAAAGAGATTTGCTACAAGCTACCATGAAGGACTGGCCAACTTCGAATCAGCAAGTTTAGATGCAAGAGAAAGTGCTCACAAATGCTGCCCAGCCTGAGGGAATCATGGAGGACAGCAAGGTAAAATGTTGAAGCCCCCTCCTTTTTATGTCTCATTAATCATTGGAAACCAATTGGTGCACAATTGCATGATTGATTCTCGGGGCAAGTAGCTCAGTGATGCCCAAGCAAATAGCTGATCAGCTAGGACTTCAATATGAAACCATATCCAAAGGAGTAGTGCAGTTGGATGGGACAGTAGTAACAACAGTTGGGGTGATTAGAAACTTGAGTCTTACCTTGCATGCATGTCCAAATGTTGTTGTTTTACAAGATGTATCAGTTATAGACCTTCCACCACTCTTTTCCCTATGTTTGTCAAGAGATTTCATAGCCAAGATTTGAGAGAATATTTGTCTGCTGATTGGTCACACATGCTATTTAAAACGAGGTATGGAACCAAAGCTACAATCAGGTTTGAACCTATTGCAAACTTCCACATTGAGCCCTACACTCCAAGTCAGATCAATGCCAACTGTTTGGCATTTGATCACGAAGATCACCCAAGCACTGATGAAGCTGACACCAAGGTTGGAAGCATCCCAGATCTAACTCTTGATGAATGGGCAAACAAGGTGCATGCTTTTGATCCTTATCAAGAAGTAGAAGAATCTTTTATTGAGAAGCATGTACTTGCAAGTAATCATAAGCTTGAAGAAATTCAAGCATCTAGTCTCAAACAACAAGGTTCAGTTTTGGTCTCTCATGCGGGAGTAAAGGACTTCCTCCTAAACAAGGATTTGAATGAGAAAAGGGCAGGTTGGATCACTCGTGTCATGGAGTATGACATTGAGATCAAGGTCACCAAGCTGGTAAGAGGAAAAGGATTGTGTGAGCGGCTGATTCTCGGGCAAGCAAAAAGGAGTATGTAATAAAGAAGAGGTTGTTTTGACAAGATTAAAGACAGCCATGTGCAAGGTAGCACTCAAGAAGAGGATAATGTTGTCCCCACTCCTTGCTGGACCCAAGGTATAATGCTGTGCCCTCCATGAGATGAACAAAACCCAAAGAAGACACTACATATTGCAGGTTGTCCCATATGCCATAGTAGACGGTGTTTTGTTCAAGAAAGATGTGAATGGAGTGTTGCTGAGATGCATTAGCACAAATCAGATTCATAGGGTGTTGGAAGAGTTCCATGGTGGACCAGCTGGTGGTCATTTTGCACCAAGAGTGACAACTCTAAAAATCATGAAGGCTGGTTATTATTGGCCGAATATTTTGATGGATCGCTATGCGTGGATCAAAAGGTGCAAGAATTGTGCATTCTTCACAGGTAAAGAAAGGCTTGCTGCCCTTTCATTGCATCCAATTTTAGTTGACCAGCCATTCATGCAATGGGGTTTGGACTTCATTGGAGTCATTAATCCCAATTCAAGCCAAGGGCATAAGTGGATTTTGATGCCATAGACTACTTCACCAAGTGGTCAAGCGGTAGCACTCAAGGAAGCAAATGAGTCTAGCATCTTAGACTTCTATGAGGGGATAGTAACCGATTTGGCATACCTGCTACAATAATCTCAGATAATGCATTAGCATTCATTGGATCCAAGGTGACTGAGTGGGCTGTCAAGAACGAGATCTACCTAAGTACTTCATCAAACTACTACCCTCAGGGTAATGGCCAGGCTGAATCTAGAAATAAGAACTTGTTGAGGATCATTAGGAGGACTCTTGATGAGAATCAGAGGTCTTGGCATACCAAACTGAAATCAGCCTTATGGGCTGATAGGATAACTCCCAAGAGATCCACAGGTAACTCTCCATTCAGGCTTGTTTATGGAAGAGAGGCAATCTTGCCCATGTCACTTGAGTTGCCAACATTGGAACTCATGAAGCAATTAGAGTTGATAGAGTTTGGGCCCATGGAGGTGAGATATGTAGAGTTGATGGAGCTCCAAGAGATCAGAGATCAGGCATCCCAAGTAATGGAGAAGGATCAAGCTTTGATCAAGAAGACCTTTGATAGGAAGGCCAAGAGTAGATCTTTCCAAGTTGGAGATCTAGTGTTAAAATGGGATGCAGATAGAGCAAAACCGGGAAGGCATTCAAAATTTGATGCCATTTGGAGTGGCCCATACATGGTCACAAAGTGTAAGGACAGCAATGCCTTCCAATTGTCTTCATTGGATGGTGAAGAACTGCAGATTCTAGTCAATGGAATCTATCTAAAGCATTGCTACTAAAGGGAAATTCTCCACCTTGTAAATATTAGCTTAGGTTTTCATTCCTCCAAGTGCTTGTGCACATTGTTTTGCTGTAGGTTGTTTTTCTTTCCCTAAGTGCTTTGGCACAGGCTTGCTGTCCCTGGAGATGTTTTGCAGTCCTTTCTTCCATCAGGTGATATTCCATCTTCCTCCTTGCAACATTCTAAGTCAGTTGGGGTTCGAACAGAAAATTTTATGACTCCATGCCCAATGGGCTGCTTCAGGAAACTGGTATCTTCATCTAGTAGGCAGATGACCCCTCTGAGTCACCAAAATTGTTATCCAAAATGTGCCCCTGCTCATTTTTGTGGCTAACTCCTTGTGTTCTTACCTCTCTTGTGCCTCAGTCTCCATTTTTGATTTTTAGGCACTCAAATCTTTCTAAAAATGGTCAGGAAGGGCCCGCGCCCAATCAGAACGTGCCATGTGGCACCTGGAGTGGCGGAGCATGGGGAAAATTTGAAATTTTTTCCAAAGACCAAACGGGTAAAAATTCAAACTTTTTGCCCGCCGATCCGATTTTGGCCTGTTTTTGCCCTAAACTTCAAATCGCCATATCTTTCGATCCAAAGCTCGGTTTTTCACGTTCTTTATATCAATGGAAAGCTGGTGAAATTATCTACAATATTTCATGTCAATTTTTCATTTTGGTTTAGTTTGGAGAGAGAAAATCAAGAAACATCTCTGGCACGTGGTAATAGCCAGAAATGACGTTTCAACAACCAGTTTTAATGCAAAATGGGTCGCATTCTTCTTCAGCATGGCCAAAAATGTCAGGGCATGGGTCTGTAAGGATGCCCATGCTATTTTAATGCATCTTTATTCAATGGGAATAGCTCCCATGTTTTTACATGTTTTCTCTCTCTGGGCTCGACCCATGCATTGTAAAAGCGATTTGGCTCACTTTTTGAGGTTGAACATTTTTTTGGATATGCAAGCTTCTTCTTTCACCTTCAACAAGTGATTTTTGCAAGTATCAAACCTTCTTCATGATTGTAACAGGTTTCTACCTCTTTGATGTTGCAAATGCAAGGATTTTGATAGTGAAAAATGACGGTGCAGACTCTGTGATCAATATTCGAGTCCTTTGTTTGTATTATCTTGCTTCATTTCGGACCTCTAATTGCATCTTATCGGCTTTGTGTATGATGTTTCATGTTTCATTTTATGAAATTGTGTCAATTTTTATAAACAAGAAGTGTTCACCACTCCTTTGGTGTATCACCTATTAGTTTAGTTTCAATTTTTACACTTTCTATCTCTGTCTCCTTGGAATTTAGAGTAGGATTAGGATTCAAACCTCTGCAATTGTGTAAATATGAGATATGATCAGAGGAGTTTGAGGAACTAGCCTCTAATCTGGAGATTCCTCTCTCATTTTACAAGTCCCACACTTGGAGAGAGGTTTCAATGTTGTGCACTCACACTTTGGATGCCCGAAACATCAACTTAGAAACCCGATTTGCATCCAGGGGTTTGCTTAATTTGTAACAACAACAGGTTGTTTTGTGCCATTCTAATTGGCCTTAGAACCCTTGTTGATTGAATGAAAGGCCTACCAGGTGGAGGAGTTGAGAGAGTTATGTTTGGTGGAGATGGAGACCTTTGGATTCTCCTCCCACTTTTCCTTACTCTTGGAGATAGCTGCTGAGATATTAAAACAAAGTGCCTCTTCTTCTCCGCGGCTCTTGACCTTGTAGTGATTATTCTCATGATTTTTCAGTCTCCGCCTTTGCTAAAACCAGATGATTCTTCTTCCTTGGAGTCACCGGATGTGCAACTTATAGCTCTTTTAAGCAAGAAAATTGTAGCGAGATGCACATCAACTTTGCTGCAATGAAAATGAGACCTCTAAGGTCCCCCATAAGCGTGCCAAAACTATTGTTGCAAATCAGCAAAGCACCCACGGATGCAAATCAAGGTTCTAAGTTGATGTTCGGGGCATCCGGTGTAATTGCACAACATTGAAACCTCTCTCCAAGTGTGGGACTTGCAAGATGAGAGAGGAATATCAAGATTAGAGGTGGTTCCTCAAACTCCTCCTCGATTAGATCTATATTTGCACAGCTGCAGATGTTCAAATCCTAATTTTATCCTAATTTACAAGGAGATAGGGGTAAGAAATGTAAAAATTGAAACTAAACTAATAGGTGATACACCAAAGGAGTGGTGAACACTTCTTGTTAATGAAATTTGACACAATTTCATAAAATGCAACATGAAACATCATACACAGGCTGATAAGATGCAATTAGAGGTCGAAATGAAGTAAGACAATACAAAAAAAGGACTGAATATTGATCACAGAGTCTGCACTATCATTTTTCACTATCAAAATCCTTGCATTTGCAACATCAAAGAGGTAGAAACCTGTTACAATCATGAAGAAGGTCTAATACTTGCAAAAATCACTTGTTGAAGGTGAAAGAACAAGCTTGTTGTCCCAAAAAATGTTCAACCCTCAAAAAATGAGCCAAATCTGGCTTTTACAATGCATGGGTCGAGCCTAGGACAGAGAAAACATGTAAAAATGTGGGAGCCATTCCCATTGAATGAAGATGCATTAAAACAACATGGGCGTCCTCATACAGGACCCATGCCCTAACATTTTTGGCCATGCTAAAGAATAATTCGACCCATTTTACATTAAAAATGGTTGTTGAAACGTATTTCGGCCATTACCACGTGCGAGAGACGTTTCTTGATTTTCTCTCTCCAAACTAAACCAAAATGCAAAAATGATCCGGAATCTTGTATATAATTTCACCACTTTCTATTGATATAAAGAACGTGAAAATCCAAGCTCGGATCGAAAGATATGGCGATTTGAAAAATTAGGGAAAAAGCAGGCCAAAATCGGATTGGCGGGCAAAAAGTTTGAATTTTTACCCATTTGGTCTTTGGAAAAAATTTCAAATTTTCCCAGCGCTCTGCCACTCAGTGCCACGTGGCACGTTACGATTGGTCACGGGCCCTTCTGCTCCATTTTTAGAAAGATTTGAGTGCCTAAAAGTCAAAATGGAGACTCGAGCACAAGAAAGGTAAGAACACAATGAGTTAGCCACAAAAATGAGCAGGGGCACATTTTAGATAACAGTATGTTTTACCTTAATTGAAATCTGCATATTAAATTGTAAACTCTTGCAAGAAATAACTTTGTTTTAAATTGTAACTCTGGCTTTTAAAATAAATAAATAAATAATGCAACTGATGTACAGTTAGAGTTATGACTAAAATTAAGGAATGAGACAATGAAATTAAGATGTACTAATGTATAAGAAACCTTGTGGCACTCAGAATTAAAATGAACAACAAGATCCCCTTCAAAACTAGAAATTATACTTGCGTAATTTGAATTTTGTCAAAAGATGTAAAAATGCAAATGGGAAAGCAATCAACGAATTGAATCTTGGAAAAAATCTTAAACTCATCCTAGACCATCCCTTCATGTTGTGGTTGCATCTTTGAGGAGAAAAAAAATGAAATTGAACAAAACTTAAAAGTTATAAAAATTGTCAGTCTTAAATTACAAACCTTGCAGATCGATTTCTTAAAATTGACACTTCAAATGTAATCAAATTCAAAAATTGATGATTTTTGTGCAAAGAGGACTCTGAAAGCTTTCTGGAAAGTCCAATTTTACCAAAAATGGAGCTTCTTATCAAAATTTATGGCCATTTGAAGTTTTACTTCAAAATGGCCATCCCAAACCAAAAATGAAATAATTCGACCTTAGAAAAATTTAAATTTTGACTTTGGAAAATTTTCCTAAAAATTTCTACGGCCCCACCACCCTCTCATCCTATTAGAAGTTGTTATCCAAAATGTGCCCCCTGCTCATTTTGTGGCTAACTCCTCTGCAGGTCTTCCTCTATTGTGCCTCGATCCATGATATTTTGCTTTTCGAGGCACTCAAAACCTTCTGGAAATGACACCATTGGATAGAGCTCTTTCTCAGCTTTCCAAAAGGTAAATTTTTCCTCCTAACTCCATGTATTTTTCAAGTTAAGGCTCGGTGGAGTTTTTGTGGGAAATTTTCCCCTGAAAGGCCCGCAGCCAATTAGGATGTGCCACGTGTCAAAAAAATTTCCCACCGACCCGATTTGGCCCTGTTTTGCCCTAAAACTTCAAATTGCCATATCTTTTGATCCAGAGCTCAGTTTTTCATGTTCTTTATATAAATGGAAAGCTAGTGAAATTATCTACAAGATTTCGAGGTCAATTTTGCATTTTGGTGGAGTTTGAGAGAGAAAATCAAAAACACTTCTGGCACGTGGTCATGGCGAAATGACGTTTCAACAACCAGTTTTAATGCAAAATGGGTCGCATTCTTCTTCAACATGGCCAAAAATGTTAGGGCATGGATCTGTAAGGATGCCCATGATGTTTTAATGCATCTTCATTTAATGGGGAATGGCTTCCATGTTTTTTACACGTTTTCTCTCTCTCACAGGCTCGACCCATGCATTGTAAAAGCGATTTCGCTCATTTTTGAGGTTGAACATTTTTGGGACAATAAGCTTCTTCTTTCACCTTCAACAAGTGATTTTTGCAAGTATCGGACCTTCTTCATGATTGAAACAGGTTTCTACCTCTTTGATGTTGCAAATGCAAGGATTTTGGATGAAAATGACGGTCAAAACTCTATGATCAATTTTCAGTCCTTTGTTTGTATTGTCTTGTTTCATTTCAAACCTCTAATTGCATCTTATTAGCTTTGTGTATGATGTTTCATGTTGCATTTTATGAAATTGTGTCAATTTACATGAACAATAAGTGTTCACCACTCCTTTGGTGTATCACCTATTAGTTTAATTTCAATTTTTGTACTTTCTATCTCTGTCTCCTTGGAATTTAGAGTAGGATTAGGATTCAAACCTCTACAATTATGCAAATAATAGATCTCGATCAGAGGAGTTTGAGGAACCAGCCTCTAATCTGGAGATTCCTCTCTCATTTTACAAGTCCCACACTTGGAGAAAGGTTTCAATGTTGTGCAATCACTTTGGATGCCTAAAACATCAACTTAGAAACCTGATTTGCATCCGAAGTCTTTGCTGATTTTCCACAACTGTGCATTTTGGCATGCTGAGTGGGACCTTAGAGGTCTTCCACTTTATCTTTGATAGGTTGGTGTGTTCCTGTTAAAGATTCAGCCTTTTGGAGGCACTTTCAAAAGCACATCTAGCGACTCCATCTAGTAAACAACTCATTCTCTAAGTTGTAGACCTGTTTTCCATTCATTTCCATCCATTCTTCTTTCCATCATTTTCATTCTTTTCCATTCCATGAAGTTGTGTAATCATGACTTCATTTCCATCATGGAATTCACATTTACAACAGCAGTATATCACACCTCCAACATGTTTTACAAATCCTCCAAATCAGCATTTTGATCAAATTCAAAATCAGCATGTCTACCCATATGAGCAGCAGTGCCAAAGTCAGTTTGGATATGAAGCATGTCAAGCACAAGGGTATGTTGGTTGTGAGGGTAGTCAAGAAGAAAATGCAGATCTGCTAGAACAAATCCAAAATATGGAGGTAAACATGGTGCAATCCAGGGCTCAAGCACAAATGAAAGCATTTATAATTGGTTGTAGAGCACCTTGTCCATGGGTGGGACCTTTTCAGGCATTACTGACCCTCAAGAGAAGCTAGACTTCATGATTACAACACTACCATTGCTTGCAAAGTGGACTGAAGGAATAAAGGTGTATGAGAGGAGTATTCAACAACCTTGTCAATAGGTAAGCACACCATCTCATGCCTTTTCTCTCCCTCTTTCCCAATCTATTTTATCTCAGCAGTGTCAAGTTTTAAACTCTCCATCTGTTGTCCCAAGTGTTGAATCCATTTCTCCATTCCCTAGTCTTCCACCCCATCTCAATTCTTTTGTCCTTTTCCCTTCCAAACAGCCATTCCCTCCAAAGAAACAAGAGTTCCTACCTCCACCACCACAAAAAATTACAAAATCAATTGAGTTACAATCCACTTCTCCTCTTGCATTCCCAAATCCATGTTGGGAGGATAAAAATCAGAATGCCAATCAAGGAAAACAGCAGCAGAAAGAAGAGCCAAACAAGGATGAAGAAATTCAAAGTCTGAAGAGTTGGGCTCTTGAATTTGGATTTACAAAAATCCCCTTGATGGTGAAACCAATAGATGATGTTGAAGTTGGAGAACAAGTGGAAAACAAGGCTGATTTTATAACAACGGTGAAGCGAGAAAAACAGCAGCGGTTTGTTGGTGATGAGTTGGGTGTCCATGTTGGCACTTTTCCCAATGAAAATGCTGATCCGTTTGCACCTGCAAAATCAGCCATCGAGAAGGAAGGAAAACCATCTCAAAACCCCATCTTTGAGGAGTAAATGGATGAGGTCAAGTCAGTTTTTACAACAGTAGAAGAAGGAAGCATTATTGATACATTTTTGCTTTCATTTGAAGGGGCTGATTTGATTGATGAAGCCATTATGGAGGTGAACAAAACAGGTCCAAATTGTGAGCAAAAGGCACAAGAAATTCCATGTTTCTCTCCCACTTCATCTCTCCAAAAATCTGATTTCTTGGATGAGTTTGAATTGACAAGTTTCATGTTTGAAAATGAAGTTATACGGGGTGAAGAAAATGCAGATTTGGAGGCCACCATACAAGAGGAGAGACTTTGTTGTAGCAAGACATTCAAGAGTTTGATATGCCATCGAGACTTAGAAGAATGTTTAGATGAAGAGCTAGCTGAAATTACCATGTTTCCTTCTTCACCATTCGTTCTCCAACAACAAGAACTTGCATGGAAAGAGTTCAAGGACAATAGCCTACGTTTGCAACATGCCTCTTGAATCAAAGATGGAAGAATTGGATCTTCCAAAAGCTACTGATGGAGGAGCTCCAAAGCCAACAATATATTGCAGCAGGTAACAAAAATGTAAAAGCAACTTCATTGGATGTTGCAATCAATAACGAGGAGTTGCACACTATAGAAGAGTTCCATGTTGCCATGAAGGAAGAGAAAGGGTAGAAAAATCCTACCATTGCTTCCACATCACCCACCCAAGAAGGTCTATAAGAAGACTCCATTTTGGAGTTGAAAATCATAGCTATGGGCATATCAAACGGATCATACCTTTCCCGATAAGGTATTTGACTTCATTGGAGTCAAAGGAGAAGTCACAACCAGTCATGCTTGCTTCTAAGCATGAGGGTGAGCTCAAAGTACCAAGGATCAGCTATCATACCTCTTGATCCAAATGCGAGCAACTAAAAGAGGTATTGGATTTGTTTTCGATTGACACCTTGATGATTTGGGTAGAAGACCAGCTTCTTGTTGATTTTCCACTCATCCAATCAGCCATGTTCGAGTGCCAAATCAGTTTCATGGTTACAACTTTTGAGAAAGGAAGCTATTTCTCCCAACCGATTCTGCGGGGTTTGTTTAGCCCACTTTTTGCTTCGATTAAAGTAGGATAGGTAGTTTTGCTTTTAGTAAAAGAAGTGCTTATGCACACTCTGCATGTTCCATTTTAGACCATGTTTGACCTTTAGTTTTGTACATAGTTTTTGTGGTGCTGGTTTTGCTCTTGCACAGTCCATTTCAGTGGGTTTCCAAGTGGCTCAGAGAGGAGGTTTTCAAAGTTCAGATTAGTTTGTAGGCTAGAACTCATGACTCCATGCCCAATGGATGCTTCAGGAAACTGGTAACTTCATCCAGCAGGTAGATGACCCCTTTGAGTCACCAAAATTGTTATCTAAAATGTGCCCCCTGCTCATTTTGTGGCTAACTCCTTTGGTTCTTCCCTCTATTGTGCCTCAGTCACAATTTTGCTTTTCAGGAACTCAAAACCTTCCGGAAATGACACCATTGGATAGAGCTCTTTCTCAGCTTTCCAGAAAGGTAAAGTTTTCCTCCTAACTCCATGTATTTTTAAAGTTATGGCTCAACAGAGTTTTGTGGGAAAATTTCCTGAAGGCCCATGAGCCAATCAAGGCGTGCCACGTGTCAAAAATTTTTCCCACCGACCCGATTTGGCCCTTTTTGCCCTAAAACTTCAAATTGCCATATCTTTCAATCAAGAGCTCGAGTTTTCACGTTCTTTATATCAATGGAAAGCTGGTGAAATTATCTACAAGATTCTAGGGTCAATTTTGCATTTTGGTGGAGTTTGGAGAGAGAAAATAAAAAAACACTTATGGCACGTGGTCATGGCCAGAAATAATGTTTCAACAACCAGTTTTAATGCAAAATGGGTGGCCTTCTTCTTGAAGATGGCCAAAAATGTCAAGGCATGGGTCTGTAAGGATGCCCATGCTATTTTAATGCATCTTCATTCAATGGGGAATGGCTTCCACGTTTTTTACATGTTTTCTCTCTCCTGGGCTCGACCCATGCATTGTAAAAGCCAGATTTGGCTCATTTTTGTTGGTTGAACATTTTTTTGGGACAATAAGCTTCTTCTTTCACCTTCAACAAGTGATTTTTGCAAGTATCAGACCTTCTTCATGATTGTAACAGGTTTCTACCTCTTTGATGTTGCAAATGCAAGGATTTTGATAGTGAAAAATGATAGTGCAGACTCTATGATCAATTTTCAGTCCTTTGTTTGTATTGTCTTACTTCATTTCAGACCTCTAATTGCATCTTATCAGCCTGTGTATGATGTTTCATGTTGCATTTTATGAAATTGTGTCAATTTGCATGAACAAGAAGTGTTCACCACTCCTTTGGTGTATCACCTATTAGTTTAGTTTCAATTTTTACACTTTCTATCTCTGTCTCCTTGGAATTTAGAGTAGGATTAGGATTCAAACCTCCGTAATTGTGTAAATAATAGATCGATCGAGGAGGAGTTTGAGGTACTAGCCTCTAATCTAGAGATTCCTCTCTCATTTTACAAGTCCCACACTTGGAGAGAGGTTTCAATGTTGTGCAATCTGCTTGGATGCGAAACATCAACTTAGAAACCTGATTTGCATCCGGGAGTCTTTGCTAATTTGCCACAATAGTTGCCACATGGCACCTTGGAGGGCGAGGCCATTATTAAAAACTTAACTTTTTGAAAATTTTACCTAGGGAAAATTTTCACAAATTCCCCGCAAACCCGCGTCCCCCAACCAATCGAGTCTTTGACACGTGGCGGGGGTGTGCAGATCAAAATGGATAACTTAACCCTTTTTGCCTTTTGGAAAATTTTCTCTTTTTCCTCCACCGGCCCGCGCGAATCACAAAGTGCCACGTGGCCATTTGAGCAAGTGCGGAGGCATGGAGGAAAATTTCCCTTTGGAAAATTAAGACTTTGGATTTGGGAAAAATTTCAAATGTTTCCCCATGACCCGCCACCCAAACGAATCATGTGATGACATGTGGCGTTTGGGAAAATTTTCCCAATTTTCTCCTTAACCCCACGTACCTCTAAGGGAAAATTTTCCCCTAAAACTCCACCCTACCATAACTTAAGTTTTACAATGAGTTAGGAGGACTTCTTTATATGGTTGGAAAGGTTAGGAAATTTCCTATCCAATGAGCCTAGTTTAGGAAAACTTTGATAATTCTAAGTATGTAAAAATCTAGTTGAAGTTCAGGGCTTGATAGAGAGTAGGCATGGCGATAAATTTCTCCCTAAACCTTAGTAAAACTTGTAACCTCCAAATTGGAGCCTTGTAAACTTGTTATAAGATAAAAATGGAAATCTTGTGTTTGGTTAATCATAATTTGTTCTAGAACCTATTTAGTTTCAAACTAGTGTCTTACGACTTGGTTGTAGACTCTCCCTATAAAAAAATTATTCCATAATTTTTCCTAGTTTGTTTCTTGGTCTCAAGTGGTAGTTGAAGCACGCATCACGGTGTGCATGTACGTGTGTATGTGCTTACCCGTGTGCTTGCTTGTGTGCATGTGCATGTGTGAGTGCGTGTGCTTGCGCTTGTGCGTGTGCATGAGTGTGTGCATGTGCTTGTGCGTGTGCGTGTGCGTGCGCTGCTCATGTATGTGTGCGTGCGCGTGGGCATATGCGTGTGCATGCATGTATGCATGTCTATGCACATGGGCATGTGCGTGTGCGTGTGCGTGTGTGCTTGCATGTGTGTGTGTGCGTGTGTGCTTGCGTGTGTGTGTGCGCATGGATGTGTGTGTGTGCGTGTGTGTGTGTGTGCGCGTGCGCTTGCGTGTGCATGTGTGAGTGCATGTGTGTTTACATGTGTGTGTGCGTGTACATGTACATGTGCGTGGACGTGTGCGTGTGCGTGCGCTGCTCATCTACGTGTGCATGCGAGTGGGGGAGTATGTGTGTGCATGCGTGTGTGCGTGTCTATGCGCATGGGCATGTGCATGTGCGTGTGCGTGTGTGCTTGTGTGTGTGCGTGCATGTGTTCTTACGTGTGCGTGTGCGCATGGGCATGTGTGTGTGCATGTTTGTGTGCATGTGCATGTGTGTGTGTGTGTGTGCGTGTGCGTGTTTGTGTGCTTGTGTGCGTGTGTGTGTGTGTGTGTGTGTGTGTGTGTGTGTGTGCATATGCATGTGCATGTGTGTGTGCATGTATCTGCTTTTGTGCACGTGTGAGTCTGTGTGTGTGTGTGTGTGCTTGTGCTTATGCGTGTGCATGTCTGTGTCCTTGCATGTGCGTGTGCATGCTTGTGTTCGGGTGTGCATGTGTGTGCTTGTTTGTGCATGTGCTTGCGTGTGCGTGTGGGTGTGTGTGTGTTCGTGTGTGTGTGTGTGTGCGAGTGCATTGCATGTGTGTGTGTGTGTGTGCGTGTGTATGTGTGCGATTGCGAGTGTGTGTGTGTGTGTGAGAGCGCGTACTTGTGTGTGTGCGTATACATGTTCTGTGTGTGTGTGCATGTGCGTGTGCGTGTGCGTGTGCGTGTGTGTGTGTGTGTGTGCACATGTGTGTGTGTGTGTGCTTGTGTGTTTGCTTGCGTGTGCATGTGCATATGTGTGTGCGAGTGCGCGTGTGTGTGTGCGTGTGCATGTGGGTGTGCGTGTGTTCATGTGTGTTCATGTGCGTGTGCATGTGCATGTGCGTGTGCGTGTGGGTGTGATTGCACATTTGCTTGTGTGTGCTTATGCTTGCATGTACATGTGCATGTGCGTGTGCGTGTGCGTGCGTGTGTGTGTCTGTGTGTGCATGTGCATATGCATGTGTGTGTTCGTGTTTGTGTGCATGTGCGTGTGTGGTGAGTATGCATGTGTGTGTGCGTGTACTGTTTACATGTGCGTGTGTGCGTGTGCATTTGCATGTCCGTCTGCGTGTGCGGGTGCATGCTTGTGTTCGGGTGTGCGTACGTGTCCATGTGCACATGTGTGTGTGCGTGTGCGTGTGCGTGTGTGTTTGTGCATGTGCTTACGTGTGCGCATGTGTGTGTGTGCGAGTGTGCGTGTGAGTGCGTGTGCATGTGTGTGTGTGTTTACGTGCGTGTGCATGCGCGTGATTGCGAGTGTGTGTGCATGTGGGAGAATGCGTACATGTGCCTGTGCGTGTGCATGTGCCTCTGTGTGCACTTGTGCCTGTGCGTGTGAGCGTGTGCGTGTTCGTGTGCGTGTGCAAGTGCGTGTGCTTGTGCATGTGTGTGTGCGTTTTCATGTGTGTGTGTGTGTGCGTGTGCATGTGTGTGTGCGTGTGCTAGTGTATTTGCTTGCGTGTGCGTGTGCATGTGCGTGTAATTGTGTGTTTGCTTGCGTGTGTGTGTGCGAGTGCGTGTAATTGTGTGTTTGCTTACATGTGCATGTGCGTGTGCGTGTGCGTGTGCATATTCGTGTGCGTGTGCATGTGCGTGTGCTTGCAGTGGCGTGTGCGTGTATGTGGGGGTGGCGTGTGCATATGTGTGTGTGTGTGCATATGCGTGTGCGTGTGTGTATTCGTGTGTGTGTGCATGTGCTTGCCCGTGTGCGTGTCCGTGGGGGTGTGTGTGTGCGTTGCGTGTGCATGTGCGTGTGCATGTGCATGTGCTTACTGCACAAGTGCGTGAGCGTGTGCGTGTGCATGACCGTGTGCGTGTGCGTGTGTGTGTGCGTGTGCTTGTGCTTGTGTGTGCGTGTGCGTGTGCGTGTGCGTGTGCGTGTGTGTGTGCGTGTGCGTGTGCATGTGCATGTGTGTGTGCTTGTGCTTATGCGTGTGCATGTTCTTGTGTGTGTGCGTGTGCATGTGCATGTGCATGTGCGTGTGTGTATGCGTGTACGTGTGTGTGTGCATGTGCCTATACATGTGTGCCCGAGTATGCGTGTGCATGTGCGTGAGTGTGTGCATCTGCGTTTGCGTATGTGTCTGTGCGTGTGTCCATACTTGCGCGTGTGAGTGTGTGTGTGCGTGCCCCTGTGCTTACATGCAAGTGTGTGTCTACGTGTGCGTGTGTGTGTGCGTGTACGTGTGCATGTGCATGTGTGTGAGAGTGTTTGCATGTGTGTCCTGTAAGTACTCATGTGTCTGCGTGTGAGTGTGCATTTTGTGTGTGTGTGTGCTTGTGCATTTGTGTGCGCGTGTGTGTGTGTGTGCGTGCGCATGTGCGTCGCGTGTGCGTGTGCGTGTGCGTGTGCGTGTGCGTGTGCGTGTGCGTGTGCATGTGCATGTGCGTGTGCTTGCACGTGTGCATGAGCGTGCCCGTGTGTGTGTGCGTCTGCGTGTGCATTTGTGTGTGCGTGTGCCTATATGTACGTGTGTGTATGTGCATGTGTGAGTGCGTGTGCGTGTGCGTTCTTGTGCATGCGCATGTACATGTCTTTGTGCGCGTGCGTGTGCGTGTCTTGTGCGCTGTGTGTGTGTGTGTGCGCACACATGTGCATGTGCGTTTTTGTGTGAGTGTGCTTTTGTGTGTGCGTGTGCGTGTGCGTTTGTGAGTGTGTGTCTGTACGTGTGTGCATGTGTGTGCGCGTGTGCGTTTTTGTATGCGTGTGGGTGTGCGTGTGTGCCTGAGTATGCATGTGCATATGCGTGATTGTGTTTGTGTGTGTGCATGTGTCCTTGCGCATGTGAGCGTGCATGTGCATGTACGCCTAGGTGCATCTACTTGTGCATGAGCGCGTGCACGTGCGTCTGCGACAGCATGTGCATGTGCGTATGCATGTGCGTGTGCATTTGTGTGTGTGTGTGTTTGTGGGTGCGTGTGTGTGGGCATGTGCGTGTGCTTATGTGTTTCCTTGCGTGTGCATGTGCGTGCGTGGCGTGTGTTTGCGTCTGCGTGTGCATGTGCGTGTGCATGTGCATGTGCGTGTGTTTACATGAGTGTGTGCGCGTGTGCATGGGCATTTACGTGTGCGTGTGCGTGTGCACGTGTGCGTGTGCGTGTGGGTGTGCTTGTACATTTCGTTGCGTGTGCTTGTGCTTGCGTGTGCGTGTGCGTGTGCGCATGCGCGTGCGTATGCGTGTGTGTGCGTGTGCGTGTGTGTGTACTTGTGCATGTGCTTGTATGTGCGTGTGCATGTGTGTGTGCTTGAGTATGTGTGTGCATGTGCGTGTGCGCCTGCTCCTGCGTGTATCTACTTCTGTACATGTGTGTGTCTGTGTGCATGTGCATGTCTGTATGCATGTGCATGTGCATGTGCGTGAGCACGTGCGCATGCGTGTGCGTGTGCATGTGCGTGAGTGCATGCACGTGTGTTTGCAAGTGCGCGTGCATGTGCATGTTCGTGTGCGTGTACGTGTTGTTACAAATCAGCAAAGCACACGGATGCAAATCAAGGTTCTAAGTTGATGTTCAGGGCATCCAGTGTGATTGCACAACATTGAAACCTCTCTCCAAGTGTGGGACTTGCAAGATGAGAGAGGAATCTCTAGATTAGAGGTTGGTTCCTCAAACTCCTCTGATTAGATCTATATTTGCACAACTGCAGAGGTTCAGATCCTAATTTTATCCTAATTTGCAAGGAGACAGGGATAAGAAATGCAAAAATTGAAACTAAACTGATAAGGGTGATACACCAAAGGAGTGGTGAGCACTTCTTGTTCATGCAAATTGACACAAATCAGAAATTACAACATAAAACATCATGCACAGGTTGATAAGTTGTAATCAAGGGTTTGAAATGAAGCAAACAACACATACAAAGGACTGAAAGCATTCACAGAGCCTGCATTGTGATTTTCAACATCAAAATCCTTGTATTCCAACACCAAAGAGGCAGAAAAACCTGTTACAATCCTGGAAGGTCTGATACTTCCAAAATCACTTGTTGAAGGTGAAAACAGAAGCTTGTTGTGCAAAAAGGTGTTCACCTTTGAAAAATGAGCCAAATCTGGCTTTTACAGTGCATGGGTCGAGCCCAGGAGAGAGAAAATGTGAAAAAACGTGAGAGCCATTCCCCATTGAGCAAAATGCATTAAAAACATCCCGAAGGTCCTTACAAACCCATGCCACGACATTTTTGACCATCTTTGGAGAAGAATACGACCCATTTTGCATTAAAATTGGTTGTTGAAACTTCGATTCTATCCATGGCGCGTACAAAAAGAGTTTTTTGATTTTCTCCTTCCAAACTAAACCAAAATTCAAAATTGACCATGGAATCTTGTAAAGAGTTTCACCATCTTTCCATTGATATAAAGAACGCAAAAATCTGAGCTCTGGATCGAAAGATATGGTGATTTGAAGTTTTAGGGCAAAAACAGGCCAAAATTGGATTGGCGGGCAAAAAGTTTGAATTTTTACCCGTTTGGTCTTTGGAACATTTTTCAAATTTTCCCCGTGCTCTGCCACTCCAGGTGCCACATGGCACGTTTTGATTGGGTGCGGGCCCTTCTTGACCTTTTTTTCCTTCGGGTCGCTTGTTTTTTTTGCCCTTGGACACGTGGTAGCTCCTGATTGGCTACGGGCCTTCTAGGGAAAAATTTCCCACCAAAACTCCGCTGAGCCATAACTTGAAAAATACGTGGAGTTAGGAGGAAAAATTTACCTTTCTGGAAAGCTGAGAAAGAGCTCTATCCAATGGTGTTATTTCCAAAGAGATTTGAGTGCCTGGAAATCAAAAATGGAGACTGAGGCACAAGAGAGGCAAGAACACAAGGAGTTAGCCATCCAAAATGAGCAGGGGGCACATTTTGGATAACAATTTTGGCGACTCAGAGGGGTCATCTTCCTGCTAGATGAAAATACCAGTTTCTGAAGTAGTCCATTGGGCATGGAGTCATCAAATTTTCTGTTTGGAACCCCAACTGACTTAGAATGTTGCAAGGAGGAAGATGGAATATCACCTGATGGAGCAAGGCCTGCAAACACATTCCCAGGAATAGCAAGCTGTGCCAAAGCACTTAGGGAAAGCAAAACACTCTACAACAAAACAATGTGCACAAGCACTTGGAGGAATGAAAACCTAAGCTAATATTTACAAGGTGGAGAATTTCCCTCTAGTAGCAATGCTTTAGATAGATTCCATTGACTGGAATCTGTAGTTCTTCGCCATCTAATTAAGACAATTGGAAGGCGTTGTTGTCCTTACACTTTGTGACCATGTATGGGCCACTCCAAATGGCATCAAATTTTGAATGCCTTCCCGGTTTTTCTCTATCTGCATCCCATTTTAACACTAGATCTCCAACTTGGAAAGATCTACTCTTGGCCTTCCTATCAAAGGTCTTCTTGATCAAAGCTTGATCCTTCTCCATTGCTTGGGATGCCTGATCTTTGATCTCTTGGAGCTCCATCAACTCTGCATATCTCACCTCCATGGGCCCAAACTCTAGCAACTCTAATTGCTTCATGAGTTCCAATGTTGGCAACTCAAGTGACATGGGCAAGATTGCCTCTCTTCCATAAACAAGCCTGAATGGAGAGTTACCTGTGGATCTCTTGGGAGTTATCCTATCAGCCCATAAGGCTGATTTCAGTTTGGTATGCCAAGACCTCTGATTCTCATCAAGAGTTCTCCTAATGATCCTCAACAAGTTCTTGTTTGTAGACTCAGCCTAGCCATTACCTTGAGGGTAATAGTTTGATGAAGTACTTAGGTAGATCCCATTCTTGACAGCCCACTCAGTCACCTTGGATCCAATGAATGCCAATGCATTATCTGAGATTATTGTAGCAGGTATGCCAAATCTGGTTACTATGCCCTCATAGAAGTCTAAGATGCTAGACTCATTTGCTTCTTTGAGTGCTACTGCTTCAGTCCATTTGGTGAAGTAGTCTGTGGCTGTCAAAATCCATTTGTGCCCTTGGCTTGAATTGGGATTAATGACTCCAATGAAGTCCAAACCCCATTGCATGAATGGCTGGTCAACTGAGATTGGATGCAATGGAAGGGCAGCAAGTCTCTCTTTTCCTGTGAAGAATGCACAATTCTTACACCTCTTGATCCATGCAAAGAAATCACTGAAAATATTGGGCCAATAATAACCAGCCTTCATAATTTTTAGAGCTGTCACTCTCGGTGCAAAATGACCACCAGCTGGTCCACCATGGAACTCTTCCAACACCCTATGAATCTGATTTGTGCTAATGCATCTCAGCAGCACTCCATTCACATCTTTCTTGAACAAAACTCCATCAACAATGGCATATGGGAAAGCCTCTGCAATTTGAAGTGTCTTCTTTGGGTCTTGTTCATCTCCAGGAGGGCATAGGCCTGTGCTTGGTAAGTGTATTATACCTTGGGTCCAGCAAGGAGTGGGGACAACATTATCCTCTTCTTGAGTGCTACCTTGCACATGGCTGTCTTGAAGCTGTCAAAATAGCCTCTTCTTTATTGCATACTCCTTTTTGCTTGCCCAAAATCAGCTGCTCACACAATCATTTTCCTCGTACCAGCTTGGTGACCTTGATCTCAATGTCACACTCCATGACACGAGTGATCCAACCTGCCCTTTTCTCATTCAAATCCTTATTGAGGAGGAAGTCTTTAACCCCACATGAGAGACCAGCAAGCTGGACCTTGTTGTTTGAGACTAAATGCTTGAATTTCTTCAAGCTTCTGATTACTGCAAGTACATGCTTCTCAATAAAAGAATACCTCACCTCATAGTCATCTAGGCTCTAGCTGAAGAAAGTAATTGGCTGCTCATCGTTGTCCTTGTTCTGCTGTACCAAAATGGTAGAAATAGTATCATTACCTCCAAATGCATAGAGGATGAAATCCTTGGAGAAGTCCGGGTTGATGAGGGTTGGTGCTTGAGAGATGGCTTCTTTGATTGCTTCAAAACTCTCCTTGCCTTCTGCTGTCCACTTGAAAGCCATGCTTTTCTTTAACATTTTGGTGATAGGTTTGACAAGGGCTGCAAAATCTAGGACAAACCTCCGAACAAAGTTTATCCTCCCCAAGAAACTCTGAAGGGCTTTCTTGTGGCTTGGCAATGGTAGTGCTCTTATGGCTTCAACCCTCTCTGGATCAATTGCTAATCCTTCTTTGGAGACAATATGGCCAAGGAGCTTTCCTTCATGTGCAAGAAAGATACACTTCTTAGGATTCAAAGACACTCCAAATCTCCTGCACCTTGTGAAGACTTGTCTCAAATGAGAGAGGTGGTCTGCTGCATTTTTGGAAAAAATAGTGATATCATCAAGGTATATCAACACCATGTTGTTAATCAAACCTTTGAACGCCATGTCCATTGCTCTTTGGAAGGTAGCACCAGCATTGGACAGCCCAAATGGCATTTTCCTATATGCATAAGTTCCCCATTTGGTTGTGAAGGTTGTCTTGAACTGGTCTTCTTCCTTCACCATAATCTGATTGTAGCCTGAGTAGCCATCAAGTAGTGAAAAATTCTCAAAGCTAGCCACAACTTGTAAGATTTGCTCCATGGAAGGGAGTGGGTAATGGTCCTTGAGAGATACTCTATTCAAGTCTCTGAAGTCAACACACAATCTAATCTCTCCACTCTTCTTTCTGACTAGAACCAAGTTGGTAACCCAACTAGAATGCTTGATTGGGAATATGATCCTTGACTCAATCAGCTTGTTCAATTCTTTCCTCATGAGAGGCTCCATGTGTGGATTGACTGGTCTTTGTTTCTACCTGACAGGCTTAGTATTTGGATCCAATTCAATGGTATCTTTGAGCTAAGTTGTGATTGAAACCTTTCAAGTCTTCATAGCTCCAAGCAAACACATCAGGGAACTCTTGACACAGCTGCATGAACTCATACCTTTCTTGTTCAGTTGTCATCTTTTCAATTTGCAATGGTTTGTTCTCTTCCACCAAGATGGATCTTGAATCTTCTCTCTTGACCGAATGTTTGCTTTCTCCTTCCTAAACTGGTCATTGGGATTAAAAATGGACTCCAAAGTGATAAGTCCTTGGGCAGCTTGTTAGTTCTCAGGTGTGCCACTGGTCACCATATCTTGCTGTTCTAACTTTTCTTGATTCTTAGCGAGAACTTAGCTTCTTCTTACAAGAAATGGATGATTTTCTGGTCATTCTCAAACACTTGCCAACTTACATTGTTATCCGGCACTGAAGGCCTCACAATCACGTGGATGTTTGGATGTACCTTGTCTTGTTGAATGCTTTCCACAATGTCAAAGGCTGCCCCTACTACTGCAAGCTTTGTCGGTGAGCTTGGTTCTCTTTCCTAGGAATGGATTTGATTCCAAAACCCTCAAAATCTTCCATGAGGTCCCACACCCTATTCTTGTAGCACTTGAGTAGATCATTCTTGACAACATGCTTCCCCTTGACCTGGTTGACAATCAACTCACTATCACCGAAGACTTGCAAGTTCTTTATTCCTCTCTTTATTGCCCAATGCATCCCTTGCACCAAGGCTTCATATTCAGCAATGTTATTGGAGCATGCAAACTGAAATCTAAAAGCTGAATAGTACTTTACTCCTTGAGGTGAAATAAGCATAGCTCTACGTCCCCACACCTTTTCTACTCCTTGATCCATCAAAAATAGTTGCCATACCTCATTGTCATCCTTGTGGTTTGGCTTGGTGATGCTATGAATGGGCTAATCTTCTTGATGTATGCAATAGACCCTAGCTCGATTCTTCTACTTCTTGATAAGGATCAAAAGCATGCACCTTGTTTGCCCATTCATCAAGAGTTAGATCCGGGATGCTTCCAACCTTGGTGTCGGCTTCATCGGTGCTTGGGTGATCTTCTTGATCAAATTTGAACAATTGGCATTGATTTGACTTGGAGTGTAGGGCTCAATGTGGAAGTTTACAATAGGTTCAGACCTGATTGTAGTTTTGGTTCCATACCTCGTTCTGAATAGCATGTGTGACCAATCAGCAGACAAATATCCTCCAATCTTGGCTGTGAAGTCCCTTGACAAGCATAGGGCAAAGAGTGGTGGAAGTTCTATAACCTCGATACATCTTGTAAGACAACAACATTTGGACATGCATGCAAGGTAAGACTCAAGTTTATAATCACTCAAACTGTTGTTATTCTTTCGCTGTCCCATCTAGCCTGCACTACCCCTTTGGATATGGTTTCATCTTTGGAGCCCTAGCTGATCGCCTATTTGCTTGGGCATCACGGGCTACTTGCCCCGGAATCTATCATGTAATTGTGCACTAACTGATTTCCAATGATTAATGAAACATAGAAAGGAGGGGGCTTCAACATTTTACCTTGTTGTCCTCCATGATTCCCCTTCAAGCTAGGCAGCATTTATGAGCACTTTCTCTTGCATCTGAACTTGTTGATTCGAAGTTGGCCAGTCCTTCATGGCATCTTGTAGCAAATCTCTTTGGCCTGGGATAGATAGGGATTCCCACATTGATATATTTACATTTGTCTTCTTCATCTGATCAATAATACTAAATGGTGATGAAGGATCTCTTTGTTGTCCCTTGGTTGGCACATTCACTCCTTGCATGTGGGCAGCAACAACTAGTATTTGAGTTGGTCTAGGAGTTGTTCTTGGCTGCCCTTATGCATTTGAAATTGGATTTTCTTGCCAACCATTTGTGGAGCCATGGAAGGTTGTGGATTGGTTGGAGCTAATGGCTGCTCTTCACCCAAATTCCTTCTTTTTGACCTTGTGTTGGCTGCAACACCTTGAGAGACTATCTGATTCATGCCACAAAAATCCTCTGCCTGCCAGTTCACAAGTGTGGTGTCATTTGGGGCTGATTGTTGTTGGAATGTTTCTTGTTGTTGGTTGTTTCCTTGACTGCCCTCACCCTCCACACCAGTAGTTGTCACCATTAATGCTTGATTCAAAGCACCATTGAAGCACATGGATTGGTTGTGAGGTTCATTGCATGGAAAACACCAATCATACTCCTGAGCAACGTTGTTTTGTGTTGGCACCAATGCCTTAGAGGCAGATATGGCATTAGGATTATAGGGCTGAAATGGTCTATTGGCAGGAGGCCTTGTTTGATTTATATTTGCAGCTGGATTAGGTGGTCTTTGTGGTTGGTATGGCTTCCTGTTAGGTTGAGTTTGGGGCTAATAAGAAGGTCTAAAACCTTGGGTTTGTTGTCTCTTAAGAGTAACCAGCTCATTGCCTAGGTTTTGTAATTGCTTTATGACTTCTTGAAGCTCATTTGGGGCACTTAGAGATGAAGTAGAAGCTTCATTTGAACTCTGATTTCTAGGAGTGGGAGAAGGAGCCAAATTAGGTGCTTGATTAGTGTTTGGGCTCTCTAAACTTGGAAACAATGGCATGGGAGGTCTAGGGGCTAGTTTGCCAGCTTAGATCAAACAATTTTCAGCCCTAATGGCAATGCTATAAGCCATAGGGATAGTTATGCCTCCCATGGACTAAATCAACATAGAAATATCAGAATTTAGAGCTTTGAGGTAGTAGAGAAAAGCACCTTCTGCTGCTGGCCTGACTGCCACTAGAATTATCTCCCAAGTCTTTTGAAATCTGAAGTTAAAATCAGTCAGCTACTCATTGGGAGCTCTCTTGATGGTTGTCAGCTGCTCCAAAAGAGACAAGTTGTCTCCCTTATCTCAAAATTGCTCATGAAGTGCTATACATAAGCTTGGTTCCAATTCTGAATAGAACCGAGGCAAGACTTCTAAACCATTGCAATGCTTTCCCCTTGAATGAAGATGCCAACAATTTGTGACCACTTGCATCTCATTCATTTTATTAATTACACAAAGGTTGGCAATGTCTTTAACATGATCACTGAGTAGTCTGATTATCTCCAAGTGAAGTATGGAATGTTTTTCAAGGCTGCAATTGGAATTGGATGTTGTGCATTGAGGGCAAGTGGGTCTGCCGCCTATGAAATTGAAATAGGGGTTGTTTTGTGCCATTCTAATTGGTCTTAAAACCCTTGTTGATTGAATGAAAGGCCTACAGGGTGGAGGAGTTGAGAGAGTTCTGTTTGGTGGAGATGGAGACCTTTGGATTCTCCTCCCACTTTGCCTTACTCTTGGAGATAGCTGCAGATATTCAAAAACACCTCTTCTTCTCCGGCTCTTGACCTTGTAGTGATTCTTCTCATGAGTTTTCAGTGTCTGCCTTCTCGCTAAAACCAGTTGATTATTCTTCCTTGGAGTCACCAAATGTGTTACTTATAGCTCTTTTAAGCAAGAAAATTACAACAGATGCACATCAACTTTGCTGCAATGAAAATGAGACCTCTAAGGTCCCACCGGGCATGCCAAAACTGTTGTTGCAAATCGAAGCACCCCTGGATGTAAATCAAGGTTCTAAGTTGATGTTCGGGGCATCCAGTGTGATTGCACACAACATTGAAACCTCTCTCCAAGTGTGGGACTTGTAAGATGAGAGAGGAATCTCCAGATTAGAGGCTGGTTCCTCAAACTCCTCTGATTAGATCTATATTTGCACAACTACAGAGGTTCAGATCCTAATTTTATCCTAATTTGCAAGGAGACAGGGGATAAGAAATTTAAAATTGAAACTAAACTGATAAGGGTGATACACCAAAGGAGTGGTGAGCACTTCTTGTTCATGTAAATTGACACAAATCAGAAATTACAACATAAAACATCATGCCTGATTGATAAGCTGTAATCAAGGGTTTGAAATGAAGCAAACAACACATGCGAAAGGATTTGAAAGCATTCACAGAGCTCGCATTGTGATTTTCAACATCAAAATCCTTGTATTCCCACACCAAAAAGGTAGAAAAACATGTTACAATCCCGGAAGGTCGATACTTTCAAAATCACTTGTTGAAGTTGAAAACAGAAGCTTTCTTGTGCAAAAAGGTGTTCAACCTTTGAAAAATGAGCCAAATCGGCTTTTACAATGCATGGGTCAAGCCCAGGAGAGAGAAAACGTGAAAAAACGTGGGAGCCATTCCCCATTGACCAAAATGCATTAAAAATAGCATGGAGGTCCTTACAAACCCATGCCCTAACATTTTTGACCATGCTGGAGAAGCATGCGACCCATTTTGCATTAAAATTGATTGTTGAAACGTCAGTTCTATCCATGGGCGCATACTAGAAGTGTTTTTGATTTTCTCCCTCCAAACTAAACCAAAATTCAAAATTGACCATGGAATCTTGTAGATAA
>CM031236.1:699733635-699737120 GCA_018340775.1 Taxus wallichiana var. yunnanensis | reverse complement strand
ATCATTAATTCAATTATCCATTCACACTCTCTTTCCTTTCCTCATAACTGTACTAGAAATTTTTAATCCAAACGTGATATCAATCAATGATAACAATCCAAAGAGAAATAAACGAAAATCAATAATCGAATAAAAGGAAGAAGGATCATATTACCTCTTTTCACTCTTTAACCAAATATCCACTATTTAGCACAGACATAATCCAACAGTATGATTCATTCCACATAGTATATTTCAATATGCAAAAACTACTATTTACCCTTCCAAAAGTTGACCAGAGTTCATGGCAATTGGTCCATAAGCATCGATACCAAAAGAACTTCTAACACAATCATTTCTTTTTTTTTAAATAATTCACTCATCGACATTTACGCCTATCTAACATATAAGAGTGTACAACAACAAGTCACACTTTCGTCATAATAATGAGAGAATTCACTTTCCAACAGCAAAGTAAGAAATCCATTCATATTCCGCTCCAATGAAAACAATGAAAGGTTCTCAATCCTTAAAATTATATATATATATATATATATATATATCCTTGAGTTCAAACAGACACGAGTAGGATTTGTATACTCTACCCAGCCTATTCTATAGATCGATATTTGCTTTTTTTGTTCCCATTCAGATCAGAACTTCCTTCCAAACAGTCCTATATGAATACCAAGAACCAACAGGTAGAACACCATATCTAATTAGAACAACAAAGTAAGATGCTACTATGACCTTACTGTCCCAGGGAGCCCGTATTCTATGCAATGAAAAACATCTAGGAGATATAACTCACACAATAGTTTACCAACATCACCACAAATTTGTTCTTCCCAAACGTTTCCACACACTGAACTCAGAAATACAATATTCGCATAACAATACATTTGTCAATTCAAACCCGTATAGGGTAATAGATGCGTATGCAAAACACAGTCAAAAACAATCTCATACAGCAAGCACAACCCCCTTTATTTCACTTATTTGCAAGAAATACCAAAGCCGTGTTCCTTTTTATTATGACAGTTCGAACCAGGCATACAGAATCACCTTATCTTTCCATTTTTACAAGAACGCACAAAACTCAAAATTAATACACACATAGCTAATGTATTATTCAACACAAACTCAACTCATATTGAGTAAAGATCAATTACCCAACATTGCCAAACAACTCACACATCAAGAGCAGACTTATTTCATTCACCTAATTCGCAAAAGAAATTACCCAAGTCGTACTCAGCAAAGGAAAAATGACTCAGTCCAGAGATCATTTCATTCAAAACAACAACATCATTTAACTAAATCACCCCTCATAAGAGCAGGGTTGTTTTAATGAGATGTTTAAACAAAAGCAAACGGTTTAAGGAGAAGGGCTTAACATGCATGTATATTTTTTTTGTGGTTCGAAGAAAACCGCATCCACAGGAGCTATTTCTCTCCATGGTGTCTGCAGCAGGGCTTTCCCAACAGTCCACTAACTTCCTCAAGCTCAAAAATAGCCGTGGCTATTCCAACAATAGCAACAATAACCAAAAATAATAGCAGGTTCGATAGAACCATGGAAAAAAATGCAGAGCAACTAAAAACCCGATTGCACACAATGACAAACAAATTTTTCCTCTACCCTCTTTCCAAGGCGAGCTGGTCGCTAAGACCAAGGTCATTGAATGCATTGAATGCAGTGCTTTTTCCTCATTTCTCACACCACACCGACTCAAGTTGGCAAGTTTCCTTTTTCAAATTTTGCATGTAATTCCTTTTTAGCCACTTAGCTAGTTGGATGCCTCCAACTTTTTCTTGTTCCCACCAAACTTGGTGCTGAAATTTGTAAGGACTTCATTTACTGTCCCATTAAATTTCCTACCTTCCCTTCTTATCCTTTCCATCCACATGGGTCTATGCGTCCCCTTCCTTAGGTTAGGATTAGTTTAGGATTTACATCTATTTTCACCCTTATAAAATCTAAAATCCATATAGGATAGTAGTTAGGATATTAGATAAAACTTAGGGGTAGGTTAGGGTTTAATCCCCTATTATTTAATTAATTAGTTTCCAATCAAGTCCTTCCGACTGACATTCATATTCAACACTATGCAAGACGTTTCGTCCCATGTTCCACATACCTGAGCCACCCGCATCCAGGCCTTTATCACCTTACGTGGTCTAGCGTTACAATGGTGTGCGGTTCGAGAATCGAACCTTTTTCATTGGCATCTACGTACCAGATATTTATACCTGAAATCAGGTGCTGCAACATTTATATCAACCTTCAGTCTGGTTTAAAAGTAAATCTACAAAGCGATCACAAGAAGGTCACAACATACGACAAATCTGTTGTCACATCAGCAATCACACAAGCAATAATAACTTCTGTCCCAAGTATCAAGTTACAGCAACAAGGGTCCAGATCAGCAACACATTCCTCTAAGATCAAAAGATGTGTCTTAACATATTTATCTTCATTTCTTCAATTACAACACCATGAAAGGTAATTACCACGATAACTTGCAAAAATCAAGGTGTTACATTCCTCCCTTCTTAAAGAATCATCGTCCCGATGATCAAATTAACCAATTCAAGGAGTTTCTAGGACAAAATTCAGTTATTGTCCTTCCATTCATAAGTTCATACCAAAAACAGATTCACTCTTTAAAATAGTGTTTTAAGACAACTGTAAAATAGACCAATAATTGTCTAAATTTGGTAGAATTATCAGTTTTTCGAATTTCAATTTCGATCAAACAAGTATGGAAAAGTAGATCTCATTTCTTCGAGATTTTCCCAAGTTGCACTTTCTTCGCTAAACTGGTCCCACTAGACCTTACATTGATTCACTTCACGATTTCTTAAGCACAACTGGCGAGTTCCCAGCACTCGAATGGGCTTAATCACGATTATTCCTGGGTCTTGGACCTGCAAGGAATTCCAATTCAGCACATGTGATAAATCTATTACGTATTTCTTAAGCAAAGAAATATGAAAAACATCATGCATTTGTGATAAAGCAGGAGGTAATGCTAGACGATAAGCTACAGGGTTGATTATTTCAACAATTTCAAAAGGTCCCACATAACGTGGTGACAACTTGGCAGCCTTGCCAAAAGTTATCGAGCTCTTTTTAGGCTTAACCCGAAGAAAGACCTTTTCACCAAGTTTATAATTCCTATCAACCCGCTTTAAGTCTGCATAACTCTTTCTACCTATTGGCACCTACTTTAGATGTTCCCGAATCATTTTGATTTGTTGTTCCGTTTCCTTGAGGATTTCTGGCCCAATTACCTCTTTGTCCTCTAAGCTATCCCAGCTAACTGGGGTTCTGCATTTTCTTCCATACAATGCTTTAAAGGGCACCATTTTTAAAGAGGCGTGATATGTATTATTTTAGGCAAATTCAACCAGCGAAAGGTATTCCTCCCATTTATACTGCTGGTCCATGCAATACATTCTTAACATGTCCTCTAAAACTTGATTGACTCTCTCGGTCTATC
>CM031236.1:699693635-699723635 GCA_018340775.1 Taxus wallichiana var. yunnanensis | reverse complement strand
AGTTGACATGGACAGGTTATTGATGTTAATTTTAGACATGTGACATTGATTATTATGAATAGCTCTAGTATAGAAATCTATTGGATGATGATATAGTTACAAATTGAATTTTAATGATAAATATTGAATCTTGATATTGTTGTGATTTGGATCTAATGTTTATATATCATTTAGATGTTCTGATATGGCCACGAGGCCGAAGGAGGTATTTTGCATTTTGCAGGTTAAAATCACAACAATGTTGGGGGACCTGGAGACTAACGATATTGGAATTCAGTGTGAAATCAACAAGGTCACCATATAAGAATCGTGTTTGATTGTGTGTTTAGTTAGGATTTCCATGGGGGATTTCCATTATTGTGACCATAGGGGCATATGTGTGTTTTTATTATGTGTCCCCTTTTAATTATTGTTGTGTGTATTTTATTTGTAATGTGCTTTTGTTTTAATTATTTAAAAGTGATAGTATGATGTGAGAGTCATATAGTTAAAATTTAATTAAATTAAATAGGATGTGGAAGGTGAAATTAAATGTTATTGTCTTGGTTGAAAATAAAATTTATTTATATATTTTATAACCATATGGTAATTAAATATATGGTTGTGTCTAAAGTTTGTCAAAAAAATAAATGCATTTTAAAAGAGTGTGTAAGTTACCAAGTATGGGTTGTGTAAGTGAAGTGATAGATTGTGTAAGAGGTTGTAAGGCTGATTTTGGAAGGTCAAACACTCCTTCCTCTTTGAAATTCGAATTTGAACTTGGAGGACAAATTTGGAGGCTTGTGGGACAAGTTAAACTTGTCCCACACCTCTCAAAATCCTCCACCAACCATGCCTATTAATTTGGAGTCAAAATCAGATTATTTTATTGCATTTTGACATGTTTTGTGTAATTATTGATTGCACTTGTCTTACAAAATTTAAATGCATTTCTTTTGGGGTATGGGCTACATTGTGTATGTAAGTAATTTTGTCATTTTTATTTATTATGATTTATTTTTCCTTGATGTTGAATGCTCTTGGGATGAGGAACAATGATGTGGCATCCCACTTGGAATCCACATCATCCTCTCCCTCCATCTCCATTAAAAATTAAAATTTCCTCTCATTTGAGGTTGTTGAAAGTTAGAGATTGCACTCTTGGGTCAAATTTCTCTTGCATTTTGGAGATTTCTTGGTGGAAGAAGAGGATTTGATTGTGCATACATTTACGTTGCTGATTTGGGACTGGGTTTTGATGTAATAAATACTACTATTTTGGAAGAGAGTCTCCATCATGGAGAGGTAGGCTCTCACTTTTTGATATTGCTGTTGTTTCCTCTTTTAGCATGAAATTTGAATGTATTTGTGTTTGCAATTCTTAGAGGGATGGGTAGAATGCTTAGGGCATGGTGTGGAGAGAATACTATGAGGTTTATCAGAGGAGGGATAAGGGATTTACCATTGGCACTTGTCTTGTGGAGGGAGTGTTGGTTGGGATCCACCTAGGGAAAAGAATATGCTTGCATTTCTTACTTTGGGGAGGTATAAGGGATAAATTTGGAGGAGGGATAAGGTTTATGGGATGGTTATGTTTTGGCGGTTTGTTTTAGGTGGATGCCCAATTTCAACATGGGAGGCATAAGGAGACCTCCATAGTTCTTGCTCTTGCTGGCTTGCTTCTTGCTTGAGAAGGAGCCTTTGTTTTGATTGGAATTATTGTTGTAGTTGAGAACTACATATTTTTGTTTGTGCATTTCTTTGTGCATGTGAATGTATGTTATATGTGAAAGAAGCTATGTTGCCATGTGTTGTTTTATCATGCTCCATTCCAATATGGTTGGGGCTCGGGGGCCAATGGGGAAAGATGGCTTCTCTTTTCCCATTGGATGTCTTGGCTGGGTGGAGAGTGTTGCCTTTCCCCCTTCCTTGTGATTCAAATTGCAAGAATGAAGAAATCAACAAACTGTTGTTCGGAGAAAGAAGAATACAGTTTGACAGTCATTCCTTTGAGCAGTTTTAATGTAACCCCACCCACCTCAAGTGGATGAATGTAATTGATATAGATATGTGAGATGTTTACCTTGTTATTGAAAGATGTAATCAAATTTGAGGAATGTAGAGAAGAATTGTAATTCTCTGTTTTACTTGTAAAGAAATGAAATTGAAATGATATACTTGTATCCTTTTGGAAATTGAAAATGGAAAATTCAATCAACTAGAAGGGAGTTAAATTGTAATGTGTTGTTGGAAATCAATGAAAGAATCATGTTCCTTGTTCAATTGCATTGTTGTGTTGTAAATTTTAAGGATTGTTATATCATGCAAACGTTGTTTTAGAAAAGAGAGTACGTATAAAGGAAACTGACAGAAATTAGATACTTTGAATTAAGTCTTAGAATTGAAATCCACTTTGAATTTTGAATATAAGTGTGTGTTGAATCAATTTGATGACTGAGAGAGGAAATTGGTATGTTTTCCCTTAATTGAAATCTGCATATTAAATTGTAAACTCGTGCAAGAAATAACTCTGTTTTAAATTATAACTCGCTTTTTAAAAAAATAAATAAATAATGCAACTGATGTACAGTTTAGAGTTATAACTAAAATTAAAGAATGAGACAATGAAATTAAGATGTACTAATGTATAATAAACCTTGTGGCACTCAACAATTAAAATGAACAACAAGTTCCCTTCAAAACTAGAAAGTATACTTGCAGTAATTTGAATTTCACAAAAGATGTAAAAATGCAAATGGGAAAGCAATCAACGAATTGAATCTTGGAAACAATCTTAAACTTATCCTAGACCATCCCTTCATGTTCTAAGCAGTTTGCATGCTCGAGGAGAAAAGAAATCAAATTGAACAAAACTTAAAAGTTATAAAAATTGCTAATCTTAAATTACAAACCCTGCAGATCTATTTCTTAAAATTGACCCTCGAAACATTATCAAATTCTAAAATTGATGATTTCTATGCAAAGAGGACTCTGAGAGCTTTCCGGAAAGTCCAAGTTTACTAAAAATGGAGCTTCCTATCAAAAGTTATGGCCATTTTAAGTTTTATGTCAAAATGGCCATCCTAAACCAAAAATGAAATAATTCGACCTTAGAAAAAATTATATTTTAAACTTTGGAAAAATTTCCTAAAAATTTCCACGGCCCCGCCACCCTCTCATCCTATCAAAAGGTGCCACGTGGCACCTTAGAGGGGCAAGCCATTATTAAAAACTTAATTTTTTGAAAAAATTTCCTTGGGAAATTTTTCACAAATTTCCCTGCAAACCCGCGGCCCCCAACCAATCACATGCTAACACGTGGTAGGGGGTGCACCGATCAAAATGGAAAACTTAACCCTTTTTGCCTTTTGGAAAAATTTCTTTTTCCTCCACCGGCCCGCGGCGAATCACAAAGCGCCACATGGCCATTTGAGCAAGTGCGGAGGCATGGAGGAAAATTTTCCTTTGGAAAATTGAGACTTTGGTTTTGGGAAAAATTTCAAATTTTTCCCCACGACCCGCCGGCCCGAACGAATCACGTGATGACACGTGGCATTTGGGAAAATTTTCCCAATTTTCTCCCTATCCCCGCGGACCTCTAAGGGAAAATTTTCCCCTAAAACTCCGCCCGGCCATAACTTAAGTTTTACAAGGAGTTAGGAGGACTTCTTTATATGGTTGGAAAGGTGAGGAAATTTCCTATCCAATGAGTCTAGTTTAGGAAAGTTTTGATAATTCTAAGTGTGTGAAAAATCTATTTGAATTTCAGGGCTTGATAGAGAGCATGCCTGGTGATAAATTTCTCCCTGAACCTTAGTAAAACTTGAACCCCCAACTTGGAACTCGCAAACTTGTTATAAGATAAAGATAGAAATCTTGTGTTTGGTTAATCGAATCTATTTCGAACCTATTGTTTTCAAACTAGTATCTTGCTACTTGTTTGTAAACCCCTTCTAAAAAAAAAATTTATTCCATAATTTTCCTAGTTTGTTTCTTGGTCTCAAGTGGTAGTTGAAGCAGGCATTACACTTGGTATCAGAGTAGTGGTTCAAAAGCTTGGACCATTGGGAACACTAGAAACATTGAGACTTGAAACCTAAAACTAGCAAATTGATAATCTAGAAAACAAAACAAATTGAAAAAATGAACATGTTAGTAAACTTAGAAAACTGAAGAAAACTCAAGGTAATGAACTAACTCCCACTCTGGTCTATGCAGGGAGCTCAGACGGAGCAGGAGGAACATTTGCAGAGGCTCAGAGTCACCGCCACCACCACCACCACCACCACCACCACCACCACAGACCAGGGTTTAGCAGCTATCCTACCACATATTTTACAGACCCTCCAGGATGTTAATGCCGCCTTACGTGGAGGATCAGTAGGAGGGCGCTCAGGCAGACAGGATAGAGATACTTCCATTGAGGGACATGCACCTCCTCCACATGGTGAGGAGGATGGAGGAGAGAATTTTCATGTAGAGTCAGTCAGAGCAGATTCACCACCTAGGAGGCAGGGTGACAGAGTTCTGGAGCATAGAGAGAGGTCTCGGAGCCCTAGGCTTAGGGATGAGCTTATAGAGAGGCCCAGAGGCCGTCAGACCACAGCTGCGGATCATATCAGGGAGATCCTGAAGCTTAGGCCCTCACATTATTTAGGTGACACAGGTGGTTTCCAGGCAGAGGCCTGGCTGGTTAGCTTGAGCGGTTGCTTTAAGCTTTGTCCTTGTTCTAGCAACACGAAAGCTCGTGTTGTGATTCATCTACTGAAGGACGGAGCTGGAGTATGGTGGAGGACAGAGGAGCAGAAGCTCCATATAGATTCGGAGATAGTCACTTGGGAGTTGTTTGAGGAGAGATTCAGGAGTAGATACTTGCCATGAAGATTCATACAACAGAGGATCGATGAGTTCCATGACCTTCGATAGGCTTCCCTTACAGTGGCCGAGTATGAGAGTAGGTTCTGGACCTACTTCAGTACGTTGATTACATGCAGGATGAGTAGGTGTGGATCCACAGGTTCATCCGGGGCCTTAATATAGACATTGGAGGTGTTGTTTAGATCCACTACCCACAGACATTAGTAGAGGCCGTTGAGAAGGCCTACATTGCAGAGGAGACTCAGGGTAAAACCCAGCAGGCTAGAGACCGGGTTAGGAGCCGTATTCAGCAGTTGCAGGATAGTAGATCGAGGGGGTCGGCTCCTCTTCCTCGTGGTGGTCAGCATTCTTCATAGTCATCTTTCAGGCCACAGCAGCAGTCCCACCCACCTTTTTGGCCTCCTCAGAGAATTGATGCACAGAGAGGTCAGAGCATGGGGCCTCCTAGGGGTCCCACCAGGACACAGGGTGGAGCTAGAGCTCAGTCAGCAGGAGCTCGACCACAAAGGCCACAACAAACTATGGCTGGATCATCAGGGTCCACAAAGCACCTACCTCTAGGGCACCTTCTCCGGTGGTGCTGCAATTTGGAGGCATCGAGGTGGTTGCTTGAGTGTGGAGTAGCGAGAAAACTTTTGGAGAGATTGCCCCTAGAACCCTAATAAGGGTAAGGCACCCATCTCAGAGCCTATAGTCGGAGACATGGGACAGGAGTCACAGGATCTACGCAGTGGTTGAGAACCGCCAGGCCGAGCACCAGAGCACGGTCATTGAGACCCCAGGTAGTATTGGAGGTGTTCCTACCTCCATATTGTTTGACTCCGGTTCTTCTGATTCATTTATTGCACCATCCTTAGTAGAGCGATGCAGGCTGGTGGCTGTTAGATAGGGTCATAGTTGGGATGTTGAGATGGCTTTGGGAGCCAAGGTCTCGGTAGACTCCTTAGTAAAGGAGTGTGTTGTTAACTTGGGACCTTTCACCACCACTTCAGATCTCGCGTACTTCCTTTGGGCTCGTATGGAGTCATTTTAGGCATGGATTGGTTGTCTGCACATAGGGCCAGGATGGATTGTTATCATAAGACTATATCTTGTGTAGACGATCTTGGAGTTGAGTCGGTGATTTTTGGGGTCAGGAGACCTGTTTCTATTCGCACTATCTCTGCTATGTAGCTCAAGTGTGTGTGACGGGGTTGTCAGATGTATGTAGTCACAGTCAGTGACCGGACAGAGGATGGGTCTAGTGGGCCATCGCTAGATGACCATCCCATTTTGAGAGAGTATGCAGATGTTTTTCCAGAGGAGCTACCGGGGATGCCACCCCCACGTGAGATTGATTTCCATATTGATCTTGTTCCAGGAGCAGAGCCTATCTCACGAGCTCCTTATCGGATGACCACCCCAGAGCTCTATGAGCTCAAGTTGCAGCTGGAGGGCCTTTTAGAGAAAGGCCTTATCCGTCCTAGTGTATCCCCTTGGGGTGCATTGGTTATTTTGTTAAGAAGAAGGATGGATCCTTGCGGTTATGCATAGACTATCGCCAGCTGAATAAGGTAACGATCAAGAATCGTTATCCCCTGCCACGCATTGATGACTTGTTTGATCAAATGAAAGGGGCCATGGTGTTCTCTAAGATTGATCTCAAGTCTGGGTACCATCAGTTGAGGATTACAGAGACAGACATCCATAAGACTACTTTTCGTACGAGGTATGGGCACTATGAGTTCACAGTGGTGCCTTTTGGTTTGACGAATGCCCCGCTGTGTTTATGAGTTTGATGAATGGGGTATTCAGGACCTTTCTAGACCGCTTCGTGCTCATCTTTCTTGATGACATTCTGATTTACTCACGTACATGTGAGGAGCACGAGGGGCACCTTCGACAGGTTCTTCAGTGTCTTCGTGAGCAGCAACTTTTTGGGAACTTGGAGAAGTGTGCTTTCTTTCAGTCAGAGATTCAATACTTGGGTCATATCATCTCAGGTGAAGGTATCGCAGTTGATCCTTCCAAGATTAGAGCCATTATGGATTGGCCAGTACCCACTACAGTGACAGAGGTGCGCAGCTTCATGGGGTTAGCAGGGTATTACAGGAGATTTGTGCAGGACTTCTCTCGGATAGCACACCCCATCACTTCCCTTCAGCGGAAAGGGAAGAAATTTGTTTGGTTAGATAGGTGTGAGCAGGCCTTTAGGACACTGAAGGAATATCTCACTACAACACCCATTCTTGCAGTGCCAGATCCACATGGTGAGTTCTTTGTATGCACAGATGCTTCGTTGGTAGGCCTTGGAGGTGTTCTTATGCAGGAGGGAAGAGTTGTAGCTTTTGAGTCTCGCAAACTCAAGGATCACGAGCTTAATTATCCCACCCATGATCTTGAGCTTGCGGCAGTTGTGCATGCTTTAGTTGATGGAGACACTTTCTTCTTGGTCGGAGATTCACACTCAAGATAGATCATTTGAGTCTTCGCCACCTTTTCACGCAGCCCAATCTAAACACTTGTCAGAGACGTTGGATGGAGTTGCTTTGTGAGTATGACATGGAGATAGAGCATGTGAAGGGGAAGGAGAATGTGGTTGTAGACGCTCTCAGCAGACGGAGGCATTTGAGCATGGCTACTTTAGTGAGCACAGATTTACGGAGCAGGATCCTTCAGCAACTTCCTCTTGATAGTTTCTACATTGCAGCTCGAGTAGAGATTGAGTCCCAGAGACCCCTTGAGGGGAAATTTGATGGTTTCTCACTAGAGGTAGATGGTCTTCTCAGGCACAGAGGTCAGATTTATGTTCCTAGGGACGGAGACTTGAGGCAGGACATCTTGACAGAGGCACATCGTGCACCCTATTCAGCCCATCCTGGGGTGAAGAAGATGCACGCCACCTTGAGACAGTTATATCACTAGAGAGGTCTTCACGCAGGACGTGGCTCAGTTTGTGTCACATTGTTTAGAGTGCCAGAAAGTGAAGGCCAAGCATCAAGCATCCAGCTGGCCTTCTCTATCCTCATGCTATACCGGAGTGGAAATGGGACACCATTTCCATGGATTTCATTGTTGGGTTACCAATGTCGAGATATCATCATGACGCCATCATGGTCACGGTTGATAAATTGACAAAAGTAGCTCACTTTTCACCGGTAAAGACCACCTATAAAGCTAGTGTGGTGGCACGTGTTTACTTGGATGAGATTGTCAGGTTGCACGGGATTTCGCTAAAAGATCATTTGTGACCGCGATCCTTTATACACTTCCCATTTCTGGACTACCATGCAGTATGTTCTCGGGACGAAGATTAACTTTAGCACAACCTATCACCCAGAGATAGATGGACAGACTGAGAGGGTGAATCAGATTTTGGAGGACATGCTCAGGATGTACGTGATGGATCAGCAGTCTAAGTGGGAGGAGTATCTGTACCTTGTGGAGTTTGCCTACAATAATAGTTTCTAGAGTTCTATAGGCATGGCTCCTTTTCAGGCCTTGTATGGTAGGGAGTGTAGGACACCCCTTAGTTGGGATAGGTTGGAGGATAGAGTATCTCTTGGACCAGCTCTCTTACAGGACATGGAGCAGCAGGTAGTGTTGATCAGGCAGAGATTGCAGGAGGCACAGGATAGGCAGAAGAAGTACGCTGATCAGCATAGAACCGAGCGTAATTTTGATGTGGGCATGAAGGTTTTCCTTCGTGTTAGGCCACATAAGAGCCCGATCCATTATGGAAAAGGTTCTAAGTTATCTCCTCGGTTCGTTGGACCTTTTGAGATCTTGGAGCGTATCGGCCCGTTGGCCTACCGTCTAGCATTGCCACCCAGCTTGTCTCGCATACATGATGTGTTTCATGTTTCTGTTCTTAGGAGATATATCACAGATCCTTCTCATGTGCTGGATTGGACATCATTGCAGGTGCAGGATCAGGGATAGTTGATGGTGGAGCCCGTCCGTATCATAGATCGCAGGACCCTGGGCCTTCGAGGTAGAGAGATTGATCAGGTACGGGTGCAGTGGGATAGATATGATGAGATTGCAGCCACTTGGGAGGATGCTACTGCTTTACGAGTACAGTTTCCACATTTGTTCCAATGACTTCCAGGAGGAAGTCGAGTCTAAGGGGAGGGGGATGTAGTGCCCACTTTCCTTGGACACTATTCAGATACTGATCCTGACACTATTGGTCACATTTTGGATATTATTATGTTTTGATGTAGTATGATGTATCGGGGATTATTATGGACATTATTATGTTTTTATTAGTATGATGGTTAGATGTTAGATCCTGGATTAATATTGATCTGGATTCAGATGTTTTGCTTGAGGATCATTGAGACATTTTTATTGTTATGTGGATGATGATATATTAGTCGACAAGGACAAAGTTATTGATATTGATTTTAGACATGTGACATTGATTATTATGAATAGCTCTAGTATAGAAATCTATTGGATGATGATATAGTTACAAATTGAATTTTAATGATAAATATTGAATCTTGATATTGTTGTGATTTGGATCTAATGTTTATATATCATTTAGATGTTCTGATATGGCCATGAAATTTGAAGGAGGTATTTTGCATTTTGCAGTTAAAATAAAAACAATGTTGGGGGACCTGGAGACTAACCATATGGAATTCAGTGTGAAATCAACAAGGTCACCATGGAAACTGTGTTTGATTGTGTGTTTAGTTAGGATTTCCCATGGGGATTTCCATTATTGTGACCATAGGGGGATATGTGTGTTTTTATTATGTTTTCCTTTTAATTATTGTTGTGTGTATTTTATTTGTAATGTGCTTTTGTTTTAATTATTTAAAAGTGATAGTATGATGTGAGAGTCATATAGTTAAAATTTAATTAAATTAAATAGGATGTGGAAGGTGAAATTAAATGTTATTATCTTGGTTGAAAATAAAATTTATTTATATATTTTATAACCATATGGTAATTAAATATATGGTTGTGTCTAAAGTTTGTAAAAAAATAAATGTCATTAAAATAAATGCATTTTAAAAGAGTGTGTAAGTTATCAAGTATGGGTTGTGTAAGTGAAGTGATAGATTGTGTAAGAGGTTGTAAGGCTGATTTTGGAAGGTCAAACACTCATTCCTCTTTGAAATTCGAATTTGAACTTGGAGGAAAAATTTGGAGGCTTGTGGGACAAGTTAAACTTGTCCCACACCTCTCAAAATCCTCTACCAACCATGCCTATTAATTTGGATTCAAAATCAGATTATTTTATTGCATTTTGACATGTTTTTGTGTAATTATTGATTGCACTTGTCTTACAAAATTTAAATGCATTTCTTTTGGGGTATGGGCTACATTGTGTATGTAAGTAATTTTATCATTTTCATTTATTATGATTTATTTTTCCTTGATGTTGAATGCTCTTGGGATGAGGAACAATGATGTGGCATCCCACTTGGAATCCACATCATCCTCTCCCTCCATCTCCTTTAAAAATTAAAATTTCCTCTCATTTGAGGTTGTTGAAAGTTGGAGATTGCACTCTTGGGTCAAATTTCTCTTGCATTTTGGAGCTTTCTTGGTGGAAGAAGAGGATTTGATTGTGCATACATTTACGTTGTTGATTTGGGACTGGGTTTTGATGTAATAAATACTACTATTTTGGAAGAAAGTCTCCATCATGGAGAGGTAGGCTCTCACTTTTTAATATTGCTGTTGTTTCCTCTTTTAGCATGAAATTTGAATGTATTTGTGTTTGCAATTCTTAGAGGGATGGGTAGAATGCTTAGGGCATGGTGTGGAGAGAAGACTATGAGGTTTATCAGAGGAGGGATAAGGGATTTACCATTGGCACTTGTCTTGTGGAGGGAGTGTTGGTTGGGATCCACCTAGGGAAAAGAATATGCTTGCATTTCTTACTTTGGGGAGGTATAAGGGATAAATTTGGAGGAGGGATAAGGAGGGGTTGAGGAGGGATAAGGTTTATGGGATGGTTATGTTTTGGTAGTTTGTTTTAGGTGGATGCCCAATTTCAACATGGGAGGCATAAGGAGACCTCCATAGTTCTTGCTCTTCTTGGCTTGCTTGCTTGGAGAAGGAGCCTTTGTTTTGATTGGAATTGTTGTTGTAGTTGAGAACTACATCTTTTTGTTTGTGCATTTCCTTGTGCATGTGAATGTATGTTATATGTGAAAGAAGCTATGTTGCCATGTGTTGTTTTATCATGCTCCATTCCAATATGGTTGGGGCCTCGGGGCCAATGGGGAAAGATGGCTTCTCTTTTCCCATTGGATGTCTTGGTTGGGTGGAGAGTGTTTCCTTTCCCCCTTCCTTGTTGTGATTCAAATTGCAAGAATGAAGAAATCAGCAAACTGTTGTTTGGAGAAAGAAGAATACAGTTTGACAGTCATTCCTTTGAGCAGTTTTAATGTAACCCCACCCACCTCAAGTGGATGAATGTAATTGATATAGATATGTGAGATGTTTACCTTGTTATTGAAAGATGTAATCAAATTTGAGGAATGTAGAGAAGAATTGTAATTCTCTGTTTTACTTGTAAAGAAATGAAATTGAAATGATATACTTGTATCCTTTTGGAAATTGAAAATGGAAAATTCAATCAACTGGAAGGGATTTAAATTGTAATGTGTTGTTGGAAATCAATGAAAGAATCATGTTCCTTGTTCAATTGCATTGTTGTGTTGTAAATTTTAAGGACTGTTATATCATGCAAACGTTGTTTTAGAAAAGAGAGTACGTATAAAGGAAACTGACAGAAATTAGATACTTTGAATTAAGTCTTAGAATTGAAATCCACTTTGCATTTTGAATGTAAGTGTGTGTTGAATCAATTTGATGACTGAGAGAGGAAATTGGTATGTTTTCCCTTAATTGAAATCTGCATATTAAATTGTAAACTCGTGCAAGAAATAACTCTGTTTTAAATTGTAACTCTGGCTTTTTAAAAAATAAATAAATAATGCAACTGATGTACAGTTTAGAGTTATGACTAAAATTAAGGAATGAGACAATGAAATTAAGATGTACTAATGTATAAGAAACCTTGTGGCACTCAGCAATTAAAATGAACAACAAGATCCCCTTCAAAACTAGAAATTATACTTGCGTAATTTGAATTCTGTCAAAAGATGTAAAAATGCAAATGGGAAAGAAATCAATGAATTGAATCTTGGAAACAATCTTAAACTTATCCTAGACCATCCCTTCATGTTCTGGTTGCATGCTGAGGAGAAAAGAAATCAAATTGAACAAAACTTAAAAGTTATAAAAATTGCCAGTCTTAAATTACAAACCCTGCAGATATATTTCTTAAAATTGACCCTTAAAACATTATCAAATTCTAAAATTTATGATTTTTGTGCAAATAGGACTCGAGAGATTTCTGGAAAGTCCAAGTTTACCAAAAATGGAGCTTCCTATCAAAAGTTATGGCCATTTGAAGTTTTACTTCAAAATGGCCATCCCAAACCAAAAATGAAATAATTCGACCTTAGAAAAATTTAAATTTTGAACTTTGGAAAAATTTCCTAAAATTTCTGCGGCCCGCCACCCTCTCATCCTATCAGAAGTTGCCACGTGGCACCTTGGAGGGGTAGGCCATTATTAAAAACTTAACTTTTTGAAAATTTTGCCTTGGGAAAATTTTCACAAATTTCCCGCAAACCCACACCCCCAACCAATCACGTGCTGACACGTGGCAGGGGGGTGCGCGGATCAAAATGGAAAACTTAACCCTTTTTGCCTTTTGGAAAAATTTCTCTTTTTTCCTCTACTGCCCGCGGCGAATCACAAAGCACCACGTGGCCATTTGAGCAAGTGCGGAGGCATGGAGGAAAATTTTCCTTTGGAAAATTGAGACTTTGGTTTTGGGAAAAATTTTAAATGTTTCCCCACAACCCGCCTGCCTGAACGAATCACGTGATGACACGTGGCATTTGGGAAATTTTTTCCAATTTTCTCCCTATCCCCGTGGACCTCTAAGGGAAAATTTTCCCCTAAAACTCCGCCCGACCATAACTTAAGTTTTACAAGGAGTTAGGAGGACTTCTTTATATGGTTGGAAAGATGAGGAAATTTCCTATCCAATTAGCCTAGTTTAGGAAAGTTTTAATAAATCTAAGTGTGTGAAAAATCTAGTTGAATTTCAGGGCTTGATAGAGAGCATGCCTGGCGATAAATTTCTCCCTGAACCTTAGTAAAACTTGTAACCCCCAAATTGGAACCTTGCAAACTTGTTATAAGATAAAGATGGAAATATTGTGTTTGGTTAATCAGAATCTATTCCGGAACCTATTGTTTTCAAACTAGTATCTTGCTACTTGTTTGTAAACCCTTCTTACAAAAAAATAATTTATTCCATAATTTTCCTAGTTTGTTTCTTGGTCTCAAGTGGTAGTTTAAGCGGCATTACAAAGTGTGTGTGTGCCATACATGTGTGTGTGTGTGTGTGTGTGCGCACATGTACGTCCATGTGTGTCTATGTCTCTCTATGCGTGTGCGTGTGCATAAGCCTATGCGTGTGTGTGTGTTAGCCTATGTGTGTGTGTGTGTCCGTCTACATGATTATGTGTGCGTTAGCATGTGCATGTGTGTGTGTGTATGTCCGCATGTTTGCGTGTGTGATAGCCTATTCATGTGCATGTGTGTGTCTGCGTGTGCGAGCATGTTTTCCTATGTGGGTACGGGTGTGTTTGCGTCATGTGTGTGTGTGTTAGTGTGCTTGTATGTGTGTGCGTGCATGTGTGTGTGTGTGTGTTAGTGTGTGTGTATGTGTGTGTGTGTGCGTGTGTGTGTGTTAGTGTGCGTGTATGTGTGTGTGTGTGTGTGTGTGTGTGTGTGTGCATGTGTGTGTGTGTTTATGTATGTGTGTGTGTAAGTGTATGTGTGCGTGTGAGTGTGTGTGTGTGTTTGTGTGTGTGTTTATGTATGTGTGCGTGTAAATGTATGTGTGTGTGCGTGTGTGTGCGTGCTTGCTTATGTGCGCATGTGTGCCTCGACATGCGTGTGTGTGTGCATCTCTGTGTGTGTGCATGTTTTTTGTGTGTGCATGTGTGAATGAGTGTGCGTTGAGTGCGCGTAGGTTTGCGCATGCACATGCGTGTGCGTGTGTACGTGTGCGTGTGTGTGTGCATGTGCATGTGTGTGTGCGTGTGCGTGTGCATGTGCGTGTGCGTGTGGGTGTGTGTGTGCATGTGGGTGTGTGTATGTGTGTGTGTGTGTGTGTGCATGTACGTGTGTGTGTGTGTTAGCTTGTGAGTGTGCGTACGTGTGCTGCGTCTACATCTGCATGTTTGCGTGTGCGTTAGCCTATGCGTGTGCGTGTGCGTGTTTGCGTGTGCGAGTGTGTTTGTGTGTGTGGGTACGAGCGTGTGTGCTTGAGTGTGTGAGTGTGTGTGTATGTGCGTGTGTGTGTGTGTGTGCGTGTGTGTTTATGTATGTGTGCGTGTGCGTGTGTGTGTGTGTGTGTGTGTGTGTGTGTGTGTGTGTAAGTGTATGTGTGCGTGTAAGTGTATGTGTGTGTGTGTGCATGTGCATGTGCATGTGCGTGTGCATGTGCGTGTTCATGTGCATGTGCGTGTGTGTGTGGGGGTGTGTGGGTGTGTGTCCATGTGACCGTGTGCTTCGCATTCGTTAACATATGTGTGTGCATGTGCGTGTGCATGTGCATGTGCATATGTGTGTGTGTGTGCGTGTTCGTGTGCGTGTGTGTTTGTGTGTGTGTGTGTGTGCCCATACGTTAGTATTCGTTTTTTTACGTGTGCATGTGCATGTGCACACACCTCACATGGGGGTGGTAACCTCGGTAGCTCCGCTGGAAAAACATTGGAAAACTCTCTCAAGATGGGATGATCATCTAGAATGGTCCACTAGACCCATCCTCCGACTGTCACTAAGCTGTAACAACATACATCTGACAACCCCGTCACACACACCGCTTAAGCTGCATAGTGGAAATGGTACGAATAAACATGGGTCTCCTGACCCCTGTAATCATCGACTCAACTCCAAGATCATCTACACAAGTTATAGTCTTGTGATAGCAATCCATCTTGGACCTATGTGTAGATAACCAATCCATGCCTAATATGACTCCATACGAGCCCAAAGGAAGAATGCGGAGATCTGAGGTGGTGGTGAAAGGTCCCAAATCCACTACACACTCCTTAACTAAGGAGTCCACAGAGATCTTGGCTCCAGAAGCCATCTCGACATCCCAACTAAGACCCTGCCTAACTGCCACCAGCCTGTATCGCTCTACTAAAGATGGTGCAATGAAAGAATAAGAAGAACCAGAATCAAACAATATAGAGGTAGGAATACCACTAATGCTACCTTTGGTCTCAATGACCGCGGGCTGCGGTGCTCTGCTGGCGGTTCTCAACCACCGCATAGATCTTGTGGCTATGTCCCATGTCACCAATCGCCGGCTTAGAACCCGGTGCCTTACCCTTGTTAGGGTTCTGAGGGCAATCTCTCAAAAAATGTCCAGCTACTCCACATCCGAAGCAACCACCTGATCTCTCCAAGGAGCAAGCACCTCCAGTAGGTGCCCTAGAAGCTTGTGGTGTGGATCCTGATGATCCGGCTATGGTCTGTTGTGGCCTCTGCTAGTGAGCTCCAGCTGACTGAGCTCTAGGTCCACCCTGTGTCCTGATGGGACCTCTAGGAGGAGGCCCCATACTCTGACCTCTTTGTGCATTAGCTCTTTGAGGAGGTCTATATGGTGGCCGAGACTGTTGCTGCTGTTGTGGCCTAAAGGATGATTGTGTTGAATGCTGCCCACCACAAGCAAGAGGTACTAAACCTCTTGACCTACTGTCCTACATCTACTAAATGCGGCTCCTGACTCGGTCCCTAGCCTGCTGGGTTTTACCCCGAGTCTCCTCTGCAATATAGGCCTTCTCTACGGCCTTTGCTAAAGTCTGTGGGAAGTGAATCCGAACCGCACCTCCAATGTTTAAATTAAGGCCTCGGATGAACATGTGAATCCACACTTGTTCATCCTGCATATACTCTACATACTTAAGTAGGTCTAAAAACCTACTCTCATACTCTGCCACAGTAAGGGATGCCTGTCGGAGGTCATGGAACTCGTCAATCCTCTCGCTGGATGAACCTCCATGATAGATACCTGATCCTAAATCTCTCCTCAAACAGCTCCCAAGTCATTGTCTCGAATCAACATGGAGCTTCGCTCCTCTGTCCTCCTTTGAGACTCTAGCTCCATCCCTCAGTAAATGGATCATAACACGAGCTTTCGTGTTGCTTTAGAACAAGGACAAAGCTTGAAGCAACCGCTCAAGCTCACTAGTGACGTCTGCTGAAATCCACCTATATCACCCGAGTAATGTGAGGGCCTAAGCTTGAGGATCTCCCGATGTGATCCGTTCTTTGTGGTTTGTCGGCCTCTAGGTCTCTCTACAAGCTCATCCCTAAGCCTAGGGTTCCGAGATCTCTCTCTATGCTTCGGGACTCTATCACCCTGTCTCCTAGGTGGAGAATCCTCTCTGACTGACTCCGCATGGGATTTCTCTCCTCTATGCTCCTCGCTGAGTGGAGGAGGTGCATGTCCCTTAATAGAAGTAACTCTGTCATGTATGCCTGAATGCCCTCCTATGGATCCTCCGCATAGAGCGACATTAACATCCTGAAGGGTTTGTAGAATCTGAGGTAGAATGGCTGCTACACCATGATCCGGTGGTGGTGGTGGTGGTGATGGTGGTGGTGAATTTGGGTCTCTGTGAAGGTTCCTCTCGCTTTGTCTCGAGCCTCTTAGTAACATCCCCATTTTAAGATACTAGAACAAGGGAAATTTATTTTTTATTTTTTATATACAACGTTCTCTGTTATGAATTATATAATTCAAAAACATGTTCAAGTTTTAATAATTGTTCTCTGTCCAATTAATACGATTACAATTTCCTTTTAAAACTAATGTTCTCTGTTCACATATTTGCAATATGGAACACACATTCAGTGCCATTCAATCATATAACAGATACCATATGTTGTTGTAAATGACTCGAAGAACTACCGACCTCCCACTTTATGGCTCAGAGTTTCAGCGATCTCTCATTTCGTGACTCGGCAACTTACCGATCCTTCATGTTAATTCATGCATAGCATAATGAATATACAGGGTTATTTTACCGTTTCTGGTTATCGAAGTGATGCATTTAAGAATCCTATCTGAATATCTCATTCATCGATATTCATCTGACATCCTGCATCTTAAACTTGGTGATTAGGACAATGCAACCAGCACTTGCGATACTTTGGCCAAAGATTTTCACATGCTTTGCATGATCATATTCCTAGATGTGATACACACCCATGGAATACGTCCTTCACCTCACTTTGTCTGTTATCTAGAATGGTCTTTCTTGGTCTCTACCAGTCCTTCCATTTAAGGTCAAACTCTAACCTCAACTAGCAATATGAACGAGTATAGGAAGTTACTCATGGCAACTAAAGATACGCGGACATACGGTGTCATTCCTAGATGAATCCGTGTGTCTAGTTACCTTTAGTCCTCCGGAGTCACTCGTATACGTGATCACATTTCTATCCCCAGCCAAGAACTTATTATCCAGCTTATGTAAACTTGATGATTTAATTCGGAAGGGCATTGTAATATGTCAGCTATAACATTGTGTCGTCATGAAGGCCCCGCCTTCACGAAGACACCATATTGTAGCTGGCATATGTCAATTTCCTATGGAATCCTCTCATCGAGGGTACACATCCAGCTCAATTGTGATTTGGTTATAATCTTAGTATTTAAGATCAACTTTCAGCAGCCATGTTGATCCTTTATCCTTGTTCTTGTTACAGTTGTATGTAGCTAAGAGAGACTTAATCCATCTTCTAGCTTAATACGCATCTCCTCCTTCATACCGAAGGGTTGCATATTCACTTCTTGGTTCCTTTCTTATTCTTTGGACTAATCAGTCCATTATCGATAAACCTAATAAGTTTAACCTATTAAACTTAACCAAGTTTTTCCACAACTGTAAACAAATTCAGAATTCCATCTTATTAGACGTCATTTAAACGAGGTCTAATTCTAAATGAATTTATTCATTTATCCTCCTTAACCTTACTTAGTTAAGGTTTGTTAACAATAGATATGATTTCTCATATCTTTATTTTCTGAATTTAAACATTCGAGGCTATTAACGGAGTCCAAATACAAGGTTCGGATGCCCTAAGTTATTTGATATCCCTTAGCTTTCAAACTAATCCCGAATACCTTCCAATTAGGATTTCATGTTTATCTAAATCTTTTTAATGTCAATTCAAAATTCATCTTAACCCAAGTATGAACTAATTACACATTTCAACCTAAAAGTTGCATTCAGGTAAAGAATAGATGTTATTTCCTTTTAAATTCATCCATTAACATTTGAATAATTCCAAGTCAAAGAATAATGTTATATTCTCAAACTTATTCAACAATATCAAACTCGATACATCTGATTATTGAAAATATCACACTTTTACTTGTATTCATCCATCATATTTACAATCTATACATTTGTCAGTCCAAATGACTGGACTTTGTTTATATCAAACAAGATTACAACTCATAAAGATAGAAGAATGTAACTTCTTCCTTTCTCATTTCCTCGTGGAGGAATAATAGCTATCAATACAATCCATCTTCAGCTAATCAAAGAAGTATTAGAAAACAACCATGTCTTCATTTATACTCAAGTTTCATCTACAAAATTACTTGCAGACGGTCGGGTTCTTCAACCGAGCATATTAAGCACTTGTCTTTAAAATGAGGTGATTTTAATTAACTGTCTTAATAAAATAACCCTATTTTTATGAAACGTTAATATGAACATCATTCAAGAATTAAATACCAAAAAGGATGAACAACATATCAACTCAATCATCCAATAACCCTCCTAATCAGACAAAGGATTACTGCCCTCTTTCCCAAATAATTATTACAAGAAGTAATTTCCTTCAACAGTTCTAGATTACAAACATCTGTAAGAACTAAAAAACACAACTATGCAACTGCTGTTCTAACATAAATGCTATCAATTCCATTCTCTTACAATAGTTGTGAATTCAAAAGATAGATCTTAACTAAAATCTAAACCGAATTATTGTCCCTTCCTTCATACAACTCATCTGATTTCAAGCAATCAAACGCTGAAGAGAACAAGCAAACAACAATTAAATACCAATGCTTAACCCAAGCAGTACGAAATTCGTTCCATAACAATTATAGATTTCCAACTGTATGAGAGAAAAATGATCATTAATTCAAATTATCCATTCACACTCTCTTTCTTTTCCTCATAGTTGTACTAGAATTTTTAATCCAAACGTGATATCAATCAATGATAATAGTCCAAAGAGAAATAAACGAAAATCAATAATCGAATATAAGGGAGCAAGATCATATCACCTCTTCTTACTGTCTATCCAAATACCTCTTATTTAGAGTAGACATACTCCAATAGTATAATTCATTCAGAGTAGTATATTCAGTAATTGAAAACTACTATTACCTTTCCAAAAAGTTGACCAGAGTTCATTGCAACTGGTCTATAAACATTAGTACCAAAAGGACCTATAACGCAATCATTTCCTTTTAAACATTTCACTCTACAGACATTCACGTCTTTATAACATGCAAGAGTGTACAATGACTACAACCAGTCACACTTTCATCCTAATAATGAGAGTTTTCACTTTCCAACAACAAAGAATAATTCCATTCATATTCTGTTCTTAATGAAAACGATGAAAGGTCCACAATCCTTAAAAATATATAAATATATATATCCTTGAGTTCAGCAAGACACAATATAATTTACATGCTCTACTCAGTCTATTATATAGACTGATTTTCTGTTCCTCATCAGATTAAAACTTCCTTCCAAACAGTCCTATATGAATACCAAGAACCAGCTTAGAATTGTATCAAATATGTTGAATGCATAAAATGTATTTGATTAGCTTAGAAATTAATGAAATGAGGTATTTGTTACTTATGTGTTTGCATTCGTATCTTGATGGATTGAACTTCTTTGGTTCGAATGATTTTAAGAGCATTGTTATTATTGTATACCTTGGAGACATTTGGGATTCTCTAAGTAAGCTTTGCAAAGATTATGTGACTGAATACTTGTGAATGTTTAGTAGTTTTGTTATGTTCTATCTAAAGCTAAATTGGAATTTAGATCACTGTCTTTCGAGAAGCTAAGGTTAAAATAAACCTCAACAGGAAGCTGAACGGGCTGAATAAATTATTACTCCCTAATCTTGATCTAAGTCAAGACAACGCCTTAATTTGATTTTAAATCACTATATCTTAATACTAATAAGTAAGATGTATTTCAGTTTTGAGAACTGATATAAACCTAATAAGGGTATGGTTAGCAACCTTATGAGAAGACTTAGGGCTACTGCCCAATTTCGTTGATTTAGATCATTGTGTAACAAAGAACTCCTTAATGAAACCTCAAATCTTATTAACTTCTCTTTGTGAAATGGGTCTTAATAAGAAAGGCAATTCTAAGGTGAGGAATCCAGGGGTTGGGAAAAGATTATCCTAAAAGGAGCGTCTTAAAGTATAACTTTAACTCAATGTAAGTAACACCTTAAAGTTAAGTAGATATTTTCGAGGCGGATTTGAAGGTTGATGGCACAAGTCAATAAGAATGGTTGTACCTTCGAGAAGATTAGGATCTTCTCGAAGATCAACAATTAGTGACTTATGGTGACACCCTTTGCATTGATCTTTAAGATTTACACCTTAATCTTGAACAAGTTTTTACTCCGGGACTGGTTAGGAATGGGATGTTACATCTTGGTATCGGAGTGAAGGTTGTAGCTCTTGGACCTATTGTGTCCATAATCTAATAAAAACCTGAATTTTCTTCTAACAGAAAATGGTTAGAACAAGGGGGAACATTACGAATAATGCTCCACCTGAAGGAGGGGCGGCCACAACCCAAAAGCTTGATGAGATCCTTGCTGCCCTATTGGAAACAAGAGATCGTTTGGCTGTACTTGAACAGAAAGTAATGGGAAATGAGGAGGATGATGAAGTGGTAATAACAATCAAAGAACCTCCCGAGGACAACCCGATATGGGTGTTGATAATAACGCTGGAAATGCACCTATCCAACCAGAAAACAAAAAGGCCAGGTTGGCAGTAGAACTCACTAATGATATAAAAAGGATAAGCCCACCTAAATATGATGGCACCACATTAGGAGATGGAGCTGAGAACTGGCTTAGCGAAATGGAGAAGTACTTTGCAATAAGAAACTTCTCAGAGGAAACCAAAGCTATTTGGGGAGCCTATCAGCTTTCCCACGAAGCATCTTCGTGGTGGGATAGCCGTAAAGCTGAGCTAAATATTGATGAGACCAATATTACTTGGGATCAATTTAAGGGCTATTTTAGGCAACATTGGCTGCCACAACTTTTCTATGATCAGAAAATGACAGAATTCTAGAACTTAGCTCAAGGGAAGCTAACGGTAACTGAATACTGGGAGTGGTTTACAAAACTCCTCAAGTATGTACCACAATATCAAACTGACGAGAAGTTCAGAATATGGAAATTCATCATGGGACTGAATCCGTGATAGGGGAGAGGTCGATGTTCATAGCCCAACCACTATGGAAGGAGTTGTTGAAAAGGCCATAAGACAAGAACAAAAATTAAAGGCTATTTCTACTCATAAAGAGGAAGTGCGGAAGAAGATTGCAAACCCTTCTTCAACTTCACTTGCACCCAAAAAGGGACCATGGAAAAAGTTTGGAAACAGAAGTAAGTTTCCGGGGGATAATAGTAAGAAAACGATAGCAAATAAGCCTGCTGGAAATGTAAGGGATAATTTTGCCAAAAATTATAACAATGGGCAGAAGCCCTATGGAGGACAACGTGATAATTACAAGGTTGGAGGCAATTTTGAGCCTAAAAAGGGACCTGTAGGAGGCTGCTACAATTGTGGCAAAGACCACTACGCAAATCAGTGCCCTTTGAAGAAGGATGATCGTAATCAGCAGCATAAGATACATGCTACAGTAGCAGACAAGCAAGCTGAAAAGCAAGTGACACCTATAGAAGTTCTGGGTAAGTTATTTGGCATACCTGTCACTATTCTTTTTGATACAGGAGCTACTGAATGTTTTATTTCTAGTAAACTTGCTTCTAAACTTAAGAGAAAAGCTGGAAAAATGGATAAATCTGGACTGCAGTAAAGATGGTAATAATTCTATTCATACAGTGAGTATGTGTCTTTTTGGGGCAGTCCTTGACTTACCTAACTTTTCCACTGAAGTTGACCTCTATGTTACACCTTTGGGATCGTATGACATTGTCATCGGTGTCAATTGGTTAGCTGACCATAAAGCAAAAGTAGACTGCTATGAAAAGAATATAAAATGTTTAGATGATCATTGAAAGCAGTAAGAGATTCAAGGTGTGAAACGGGAAATTTAGTTAGAAAATTGTCAGCTATGCAGCTTAAAAAGGCTAAAAACAAAGGATGTACCCTTTATGCAGTAAAGATATCTAAATTTTCAGAAGAAGATGGTGATTCCATGAAACGATTTCCTCTGTTGCAAAGTTTCAAAGACGTTTTTCCGGAGGAATTACCAGGTTTACCACCCAAGAGGGAATTTGACTTCACCATCGAAATCAAACCAGGAACGGAACCTATTTCCAAAGCACCTTATCGGATGACTACTACAGAGTTAGTCGAGCTTAAGGCACAATTGCAAGAACTTTTGTCTAAAGGTTTGATTAGACCAAGTGTTTCACCTTGGGGAGCGCCAGTAATATTTGTGAAAAAGAAGGATGGAACACTTAGGCTGTGTATTGATTATCGGATGTTGAACAAAGCAACAATCAAGAACAGATACCCACTTCCAAGGATCGACGATCTATTTGATCAGATGCATGGGGCAGCGGTTTATTCTAAGATAGATCTTCGATCTGGTTATCATCAATTAAGGATTAGAGAAGAAGATATTCATAAAATAGCTTTCCGAACAAGGTACAGACATTATGAATTCACGGTTCTACCCTTTGGATTAACTAATGCACCCACAACTTTTATGAACTTAATGAATAATATCTTTCAAGAATATTTGGACAAGTTTGTACTTGTATTCTTGGACGATATTCTCATTTATTCTAAAAGTGTTGAAGAGCACAATGAGCATTTGAAGATAGTTTTGGGAATTTTGAGAAAAAGAAAGTTGTATGGTAAGTTATCCAAATGTTCTTTCTTTGATACAAAAGTTCACTATTTGGGTCATGTCATTAGTAAAGAAGGAATTGTTGTAGATCCTTCAAAAATAGTGGCAATAACTGAGTGGCCTGCACCAAAGAATGTGCACGAAGTAAGAAGCTTCATGGGTCTTGTTGGTTATTATAGAAAATTTGTTAAGGATTTTTCTAAAGTGGCTGCACCGATAACTTCATTGCAGAAGAAGGATAAGAAATTTATTTGGAATGATAAGTGTGAAACTGCTTTCAAAAGTCTGAAAAGCAGTTGACTTCCGCACCTATATTAGTTGTACCAGACCCTAATGGGAGCTTTACTGTTGTAACGGATGCTTCTGGGGAAGGCCTTGGAGGTGTTTTGTTACAAAATGATCAAGTCATAGCATATGAAAGTAGAAAACTTAAGTTACATGAGCTGAATTATGCTCCTCATGATTTGGAGCTTGTTGCCATTGTTCATGCGCTTCAAGTCTGGAGACACTATTTACTTGGGAAACCTTTTGAGTTAAAAACTGATCACTTAGGACTGAAATATATTTTCACTCAGCCTAATCTAAATGCCAGACAGAGAAGGTGGTTAGAGTTTTTATCTCAATATGATTTTGATATTAGCTACATCAAAGGGAAAGAGAATAGGGTAGCAGATGCTCTAAGTCGTAGGAAGCACATTTCTGCTCTTATAACATTAAGAACTCAGTTTAAGGATGAGGTAAAAAGTGCCTCAGAATCTGATATATACTTTCAGCAAGTAAAAGCAGCGCTTGCTGCAGAACCTAATGATGAAAGGTATAAAGGTTTTCATTTTGATAATGAAGGAATCTTACGTTATGAAAACAGGGTATACGTACCTATGCTGAATGATTTGAGAAAGAAGTTGTTAGTTGAATTTCATAATTCACCCTTCTCTGGACACCCGGGTATCACAAAAATGCTTGCTGATCTAAAACAACAATACTTTTGGAAAGGTATGAAAAAGGATGTTATTGATTTTGTGACTCATTGTCTGGAATGTCAGCGGGTTAAGGTAGAACACATGCACCCTGCTGGACTATTATATCCCCATAGCATACCGCAGTACAAATGGCAAGTAATAAGCATGGACTTTGTACAAGGGTTACCTATGTCCAGGAATAAACATGATGTTATCCTGGTAGTTGTAGATAAACTAACTAAGGTAGCTCATTTCATCGCTGGAAATCTAAAGGATGATTCACCAGTGTTGGCCAAAAGATTCGTGCACAAAATTTTCAGGTTACATGGTGTACCGGAATTGATTATATCTGACAGGATCCTAGAATGACGTCAAGATTTTGGCAAACGCTTAATACAACTCTTGGAATGAAACTAAACTTCAGTTCTGCATATCATCCGGAAACGGATGGACAAACCGAGAGAGTAAATCAAGTGTTGGAAGATATGTTGCGAATGTATTGCATGGATCAACAGTATAAATGGGAAGAGTATCTTCCACTAGTTGAATTCGCATACAACAACACTTATCACTCATCTCTTAAAATGGCACCTTTTGAAGCACTTTATGGAAGGAAGTGCAGAACCCCTATTAGTTGGGATAGTATTGAGGATAGAGTGGTAATTGGACCAGAGATCCTCACTGAAATGGAACAACAAGTAAAGTTGATTCGTGAACGATTAAAGGAAGCAGCAGATAGGCAGAAGAGCTATGCTGACCTTAAGCGGGTTGATCGAAGGTTTGAGCTTGGTGAGAAGGTTTTTCTTCGTGTTAAACCCAGAAAGAGTTCTATAACTTTTGGCAAGGCTGCCAAGTTGTCACCTCGTTACGTGGGACCTTTTGAAATTGTCGAAATAATCAATCCTGTAGCTTATCGATTAGCATTACCACCTGCTTTGTCTCGCATGCATGATGTTTTCCATATTTCTTTGCTTAAGAAATACGTTTCAGATTTGTCACATGTCTTAAATTAGAATTCCTTGCAGGTCCAAGACCCAGGAATAATCGTGGTTAAACCCACACGAGTGCTGGAAACTCACCAATTGCATTTGAGAAATCGTGAAATACAACAATGTAAGGTCCAGTGGGACCAGTTTAACGAAGAAAGTGCAACTTGGGAAAATCTGGAAGAGATGAAAATTGCTTTTCCTTTTCTTTTTCAACAGAATGAAATCTGTTGACAAAACATTTTTTTATGAACTTATTTTTTTTTCATGTCTATATGAAAGCCAGATTGAGGCAAACATTATTCAGTCTGAATAAAATGTATCGTGACATTGATTTCTGGAACTATTCAAGTTGGAAATAGTCTTATTGTATTGTGAACTAATAAATTGGTTGACCTGAAGGTAAATCAAATATGTAATCATCGGGACGATGAATCTTTTAGGAGGGAAGCATGTAACACCCTGAACTATTGTTACTTCCTCCTAAGCATTCAAGTGTTGATATATGATTTCTTCTGTAAAAGGATGTGTTCCTTTGATTGTGAAGTCATGCTTGATATGGATTGTATCTTCTTTGCTCTTGAAGATCTTTGACTGAGTCAGGATATGCTTGGACTCTTTTATTTCTTTCATTTTTAGCACCTGAGTTCAATTTGATTTCGGGATGAATTGTGGATTTATCCATCTTTATGACTCAGCCTTGGATCAGTTGCATTGATCCAAGAGATGTTTTAAGTTTATTCTGGATGAACAAAAATTATAGACCTTACGAAAGTTGCAAGGTCTGAATGTGTTGAATAAGCAATCCGGAGTCTAACTCAGCTGATGTGTTAAATGAATTGGTTCCCCGATATCGTAATATCGGGAAGGCCTAGACCTTGAGCCGGTAATAAATTGCGGTGGTATATTGCAGTTTTTTATTATCAATGGATAGAATCCATTTCGGGAATGTTATACCCTGTTGGTTCTTATACTGAATGATCCTACTTGTGAGACCTAGAATGGATTCGTTAAGGTTAATAACCTTAACCTAAACTATAACCTATGGGTTGAATTATTGCTAATCTAACCTAGCCCTAAACTATAGGTTTAATGCTCCTAAGGTTAGCCACCTAGCACTATGGAAGTAAGACTAAAGTATTACCTTATGATCTAACCTATGTTTCTAACCTAACTAATGATCATGGATGAAGGGGGACCTATGAAGGGGTGCGAGTCATGGGTGGTGGTTTCCATGGCATTAAATGAGGTGGATAAGCATGAAGGACAAGGGATTTGGCGGAGATTTCAAACGGCTATTGAGACCTGACGTGGCAGAGTCACCAAATCTGGGAATGGTCGTTTGTTTTCATTTGTCAATCGCCAACTTTGGCGGTCGGTGGCAATGGAGATTAGGTGGGAATCTTGGAGTTAATGTCATTGATGAACTTCGGTTCCCGAGCACGGATTGCTTGGGAAGGCATGCAAATGGAAAACTAGTTGGTTGTTTGGTTTTCCATACGCTCCGGTTTTCTCTCTGTTTGATCACTGGTTCTTTGAACTAGTCTACTTGGTGTTGCATGGCAACTATGAGAATATCTAGCTCTTTTCTCTGTCGGGGAAAGTTTATAAGGCATGAAGGTAACAAATTATTGTTGTTGAATCTATCGTGGAAGAAGAGGAGAAGGCGCGAGCACATTCAGAGGTCTTCTTCGGATTTTTAAGCGACATTACCAGGCATGATAGGCCCTGACTTTTAAAAATCTTGCTTTACTCCAAATGCTTTCATTAAAACAACTCTGTTCAGGTGATTTTAGTTCAGTTGGTTTGAAGCAATGTATTGGTTCTTCTTTTCCTGTGGAATTAGGAATCTCGGGTTTTTCAGAAGACTTTGTTGGAATGTTTCTGTATTTATTCTTCCTTTTGGTTTCATTTCGATTAAAGACCAGCTGTGCTTTTATTGTTGTTGAATCCTGTTGAATCTTGCTAAGAATACTTTAAGTTTCTTCTGGTTGGAATGCTTGCTGTGATTATACTACTTGAATGTGACTATTGTAGAAGTCCTTACTGTGTTTGCAATTTTGGGTTAGACTCTATTGAAAGTTGCAAGGATTATATACGAAAATGACTCAAAGTGGAGTCCTTTTAATGTTTCGTATGTTTTCATCTTCTGCTTAAGCTTAGTTTTGGTTGTTGTTTTGTTGTGAATGATTTTGTTATTGAGACTTTTAATGATATATGTTGGAATTTGAAATGGATATTGTTTAACTATTGTGAAGTCCTTGAAATGTATCTTGTAGTTGAAGAATACTTATTGATATATGGTATTGACTTTGGAGTCCTTGAAATGTAGTCCTTTGTATTTTAACTTAGTTTTTTTAACTTTGTAGAAGTTTTGAATCTGTTGAATGTGAATACGTATGGTATGACTCGTGGAGTCCTTGAAATGTATCTTGTTTTTGACTTTGTTAAGCTTAGTTTTGAAGCTTTGTTTGTTTTGAATACTTATTGGTTTTGACTCTTTGAGTCCTTGAATTGTAATTTATGAATTCAACTTCAATCAAATCCTTAGTTGTGAGAATTCAACAATCAAAACCTTGGTTATATACTAGTTGTATTTGACATTGTTGGAGTCCTTGATATGTTGCGAGTTGGCTCGATTCTCGAATTAAGTCCTCGTTGTGCATGCATATCGTACAGACTCTTTCTTAACATTGTTGTGTTATATTCAGTTCACTTCTGTGGAATTAAAGGATGGGTTTTCTTTACAAACTTGACTCTGTTTGAGACCCTGTTGTATTTCGTAGTAGCTCGACTTCGGATGAAACTTTGAGGAAATTATTGATATGGAATTTGGCTTCTGTGAAGACCTTGTTGTGATTATTTTTCTTGAAATCGGCTTCTAATATAAGTCCTTGCTGTATAATCATAGGGATTTGTTTAAGTTGAATGAAGCTATGCATGTTTGTGTTTCGACTCAGTGTGAATGTCACTGTATTTGCATATGGAAACGTTATTTGTTTTTAATGTTATCTTGTCTCGTGTTTGACTGAAACAAAGAGCTCTTAGCTGTACCATGTCAGGCGATGGCGTTGGGTATTTTCATGTTGATGAATGATATGGAAAATATTTGTTGAGTCTTTCATGGTTGGATTATTTTTTTTTGCTTTGTCGCGAGAGCTCTTGTAATGCTTAATAGCTACAGGTGATTTTTATTAATGAATTTAGATGAAACTGTAGTTTCTTCTTGTGATCTCGACTATTTTAATCACATGTGTAAAAGTAATTGCATTATTTTAGAGGAGTCGGTACAGTCTAGAACATGATTGAAATGGGAATCTGATTTACTCTGTTTCCTTCTCCTGAGCTGTAAATTATATGTTGATGTGTAATAAGAGGAATAAGAAAATACTCTCTCTCTCCTAGTCTGGAAACTTTATGTGCTTTCTTCTTGTATCCTTATGTGATCTCTACGGTAAGGGCATAACAAGAATAGACTATGGTATTGTATGGAGAGACTGGTATAAAATGTGTGTTGCTGTATAAGTAGGTATACTTGTCAATACCATTAAAATAATGTATGATTGAAAGGAAATTACGACAGTTGAGCTTGTTGAATGTTATAAACTGCCTTTGAGTAATTGTTAGAAACATTCTTGTAGGAGTTTTGTTGTCTTTAGAATGGTTGTATTCATTTGTTCTTAGTCTCTAACATATAAGATGAATAGCTTGATTTATGTTTGGAATTTGAAGAAATGATTTCATTTAAACAAGTTGTTTAATGAGAACAATTGGTGGATTGCAATTGTTTTAAGAATTAGTGCTTATCATGCTCAGTTCACCGAACTGACCCGTGTTGACAATTTTTGCAGATGGTTGCCGTAAGTGGTAAAGGCACGCAGATCTGATATGATGTTCAGATTGTTTAATTTGGTTTTATGATGAATTCCAACTTGATTCTCTAAATGTACTACTTGAAGAAAGATGTTCTTTTGTTGTTGAGTATTGTATCAAATATGCTGAATGCATAAAATGTATTTGATTAGCTTAGAAATGAATGAAATGAGGTATTTGTTACTTATGTGTTTGCATTCGTATCTTGATGGATTGAACTTCTTCGGTTCGAATGATTTTAAGAGCATTGTTATTATTGTATACCTTGGAGACATTTGGGATTCTCTAAGTAAGCTTTGCAAAGATTATGTGACTGAATACTTGTGAATGTTTAGTAGTTCTGTTATGTTCTATCTAAAGCTAAATTGGAATTTAGATCACTGTCTTTCGAGAAGCTAAGGTTAAAATAAACCTCAACAGGAAGCTGAACGGGCTGAATAAATTATTACTCCCTAATCTTGATCTAAGTCAAGACAACGTTTAATTTGATTTTAAATCACTATATCTTAATACTAATAAGTAAGATATATTTCAGTTTTGAGAACTGATATAAACCTAAAAAGGGTATGGTTAGCAACCTTATGAGAAGACTTAGGGCTATTGCCCAATTTCGTTGATTTAGATCATTGTGTATCAAAGAACTCCTTAATGAAACCTCAAATCTTATTAACTTCTCTTTGTGAAATGGGTCTTAATAAGAAAGGCAATTCTAAGGTGAGGAACCCAGGGGTTGGGAAAAGACTACCCTAAAAGGAGCGTCTTAAAGTATAACTTTAACTCAACGTAAGTAACACCTTAAAGTTAAGTAGATCTTTTCGAGGTGGATTTGAAGGTTGATGGCACAAGTCAACTGCAGGGTTGTACCTTCGAGAAGATTAGGATCTTCTCAAAGATACAACAATGCAGGTGACTTATGATGACACCCTTTGCATTGATCGTTAAGATTTACACCTTAAACTCGAACAAGTTTTACTCCGGGACTGGTTAGGAATGTGGTCATGATATGAGGCTGCCCCTGGAGACTCGGGGTATCTTGACACATAGGGTTAACTAGGGTTGACCCAGTATGTCAGCGTATCCCTAGTCCTTGAGAGCATC
>CM031236.1:699663635-699678635 GCA_018340775.1 Taxus wallichiana var. yunnanensis | reverse complement strand
CTTTGTTTTTGCCCTAAAAATTCAAATCGCCATAACTTTCGATCAAAGCTCGATTTTCACGTTCTTTATATCAATGAAAAGCTGGTGAAATTATCTACAATATTCCATGGTCAATTTTGAATTTTGGTTCAGTTTGGAGGAGAAAATAAAAAATGCTTGAGTACGTGCCCATGGGCATGAGGCGCGTTTCAACAACCAATTTTAATGCAAAATGGGTCGCATTCTTCTCTTGCATGGTAAAAATGTCGGGAATTGGTTTTAAGGACCTCCATGCTATTTTTAATGTATTTTGGTTAATGGGGAATGGCTCCCACGTTTTTCACATTTTCTCTCTCACAGGCTCGACCCATACCTTTGTAAAAGCTAGATTTGGCTCATTTTTCAAAGGTGGAACACTTTTCTGCACTGAGAAAACACATTTTCACTTTCAATAAGTGATTTTGGCAAGTATTAGACCTTCCAGGGGATTGTAACAGGTTTTCTACCTCTTTGGTGTTGGAATACAAGTATTTTGATGTTGAAAATCACAATGCGAGCTCTGTGAATGCTTTGAGTCCTTTGTATGTGTTGTTTGCTTCATTTCAAACCCTTGATTACAGTTTATCAACTTTGTGCATGATGTTTTATGTTGCAATTTCTGATTTGTGTCAATTTGCATGAGCAAGAAGTGCTCACCACTCCTTTGGTGTATCACCCTTATCGAGTTTAGTTTTAATTTTTGCATTTCTTATCCTGTCTCCTTACAAATTAGGATAAAATTAGGATGCGAACCTATGTAGTTGTGTAAATAATATATCTAATCGAGAGGAGTTTGAGGAATCAGCCTTTAATCTGGAGATTCCTCTCTCATCTTGCAAGTCCCACACTTGGAGAGAGGTTTGATGTTGTGCAATCACACTTTGGATGCCTAAACATCAACTTAGAACCTTGATTTGCATCCGGGAGTGCTTGCTGATTTGCAACAACAGTTTTGCACGCCGTTGGGAGATTAGAGGTCTTCCACTTCATCTTTTGCAGGTTGGTGTGTTCTGTGAAGATTTCAGCCTTTGGAGGCACTTGTAAACACATCGGTGACTCCATCGATCGTGACCCATTTACGAAGTTGCAGACTGTTTTCATCCATTTCCATCCATTATTCTTTCCATCTCTTTCATTCTTTTCCATTCCATGAAGTTGTGCAATCATGACTTCATTTCCATCATGGAACTCACATTTATAATGAAGCAATGTTTCCCACCTCCAACATGTTTTTAAATCCTCCAAATCAACATTTTGAACAAATTCAAAATCAGCATACATACCCATATGAGCAGCAATGCCAAAATCAGTTTGGCTATGGAGCTTTCCAAGAGCAAGGGTGTGCATACAATGAAGACAATCAGATGTAAGATGTTGGTCTGTTGGAGAAAATCCAAAAGATGGAGGTAAACATGGTGCAATCCAGGGCTCAAGCACAAATGAAAGCATTTGGAATCGGTTGTGGAGCACCCTGTCCATGGGTGGGACCTTTCCCGAGCATTCTGACCCTCGAGAAGCTTGACTTCATGATTGCAACGCTGCCATTGCTTGCAAAGTGGATTGAAGGAATAGAGGTGTATGAGAGGAGTATTCAGCAACCTTGTCAACGGGTAAGCACACCATCTCATGCCTTTTCTTTTCCTCTTTCCCAATCTGTTTTATCTCAGCAGTGTCAAGTTTTAAACTCTCCATCTGCTGTCCCAAGTGTTGAATCCATTTCTCCACCCCCTAGTCTTCCACCTCATCTCAATTCTTCTATCCTTTTCCCTTCCAAACAATCATCCCCTCCACAAGAGCTAAATGAAACACCCTCTCCTCCAAAGAAACAAGAGGTTTTACCTCCTCCACCACCACAAAAAATTACAAAAATCAGTCATGAAGGACAACAAAAAGAGAAGCCAAACAAGGATGAAGAAATTCAAATTTTGAAGAGTTGGGCTCTTAAATTTGGGATGAAGAAGATCCCTTTGCTGATGAAACCTTCAGAAGAGGTTGGAGTTGAACAAATGGTGGTCGGGACTGATTTTATTGCAGCGAAGAAGAAGCAAAAAGGAGTTGCAGATCAGTGATCAATTTGTTGAGAATATAGTGTCCATGTTGGCACCCTATTTGAAGGAAATGCTGATCAATTCAAATTGAAAAAATTAGTCATGAGGGACAGCAAGAGGAAGGAGAAGCTGCTCCAAATCCAAAGAAGAGGAGCACATTCCAGCTATGGGGGAAAGTGCAGATCAAAGGCTTTGAGCACAAAGCAAGTTATAGAAGAACCTTGGTTCTTCTCTCTCTACTTCATCTCTCTCAAGTTCTAGTCTTGAAGAAGAGATTGATCCCTCAAACTCAATCTTTGGAGGATGAAGAAACCATGGTGATCAAGTTGTAGATCAAGAGAATGCCATGGGAGAGGTTGAACATTTGCAGCGAGGACAGCAATGAGGCAATTTACCTATCTAATTTGGAGGATTGTTTTGATGAAGAAAAACCGGTTGAGTTTCCACCATTCTCTCTTTCATCATCCATCTTCCAAACACAAGAGCCTGCTTTGTCATGGAGGAGAGTATTCATTTGCGGTAGCCTGCATCTTATAGAAGCTCTTTGGAACCAACATTGGAAGATTTTAATCTTTCATGTCTTTCATTGGAGGAAGACAAAGGGCGAAGGGTTCTACCATTGCTTCCACACCATCCATTCAAGGTCTCTGAGAACTCCATTCTTGGAGTTGAAAATCAGAATTATGGACATACTCAACAGATCATACCTTGCCCAATCAGGTATTTGGCTTCATTGGAAGCAAAGGAGAAGCCACTGACAGTCATGCTTGCTTCTAAGCATGAGGATGAGCTGCTGAAGTTCGAGGATCAGGTATGTCATACCTCTCGATCAAATGCAGAGCAACTAAAAGAGGTATTGGATTTGTTTTTAGTTGACACCTTGCTAATTTGGGTAGAAGACTAGCTTCTTGTTGATTTTCCACTCATCGATCATGATACTCAGCTCAAATCATTTGCATGGCTGCCGATTTTGAAGAAAGGAAGCTATTTTGCACAACCAATTGCGGGGGTTCGTTTAGCTCACCTTTGCTTCGGTTAGAGTAGAGTAGGTAGGTTTGCTTTTAGTAGAAGAAGTGCTTGTGCACACTCTACATGTTCCATTTGGAGTATGTATGATTTTCGGTTTGTACATAGTTTTGGTGCTCTTTGGTTTCGCTCTTGCTGATTCGTTTTGATGGCATTTTGGTGGGAACAACTCCATGTCGTGGGATTCAAGCGGTTCGAGGGAAGTTTTCAAAGTTCAGATCAGTTTTGGGCTACTACTCATGACTCCATGCCCAATGGATTGCTTTAGGCTACGGATCATTCATCCAGCGGGCGAGATGACCCTTCTGAATCACCAAAATTGTTATCCAAATGTGCCCCATGCTCATTTTGTGGCTAACTCCCTTTCATTCTTTCCTTTTATTGTGCCTCAGTCATAAATTTTTACTTTTTGGGCACTCAAAACCTTTGGAAATGACACCATTGGATAGAGCTCTTTCTCAACTTTCCAGAAAGGTAAATTTTTCCTCCTAACTCCATGTATTTTTCAAGTTATGGCTTGGCGGAGTTTTTGTGGGAAATTTTCCCTGCGAGGCCCATGACCAATCGGGAGTTGCCACGTGTCAGAGGCGAAAAAAACACCAAGCGACCCAAAGGAAAAAATGGTTAGGGAGGGCCCGCGCCCAATCGAGAACGTGCCATGTGGCACTTGGAGTGGTGGAGCGTGGGGAAAATTTGAAAAATGTTCCAAAGACCAAAGCGGGTAAAAATTCAAACTTTTTGCCGCCGATCCGATTTTGGCTGTTTTTGCCCTAAAAATTCAAATCTCCATAACTTTCGATCCATAGCTCAGATTTTCACGTTATTTATATCAATGAAAAGATGGTGAAATTCTCTACAATATTCCATTGTCAATTTTGAATTTTGGTTCAGTTTGGAGGGAGAAAATAAAAAATTCTTAAAGTACGCACCCATGGGCCAGAGGCTGACGTTTCAACAACCAATTTTAATGCAAAATGGGTCGCATTCTTCTCTTGCATGGTAAAAAATGTCGGGGCATTGGTTTTAAGGACCTCCATGCTATTTTTAATGCATTTTGGTTAATGGGAATGGCTCCCACGTTTTTCACATTTTCTCTCTCTCTGGGCTCGACCCATACCTTTGTAAAAGCTAGATTTGGCTCATTTTTCAAAGGTGGAACACTTTTTTGCACAAAAAGCACTGTTTTCACTTTCAACAAGTGATTTTGGCAAGTATCGGACCTTCCAGGGGATTGTAACAGGTTTTCTACCTCTTTGGTGTTGGAATACAAGTATTTTGATGTTGAAAATCACAATGTAGGCTCTGTGAATGCTTTCGAGTCCTTTGTATGTGTTGTTTGCTTCATTTCAAACCCTTGATTACAACTTATCAACTTTGTGCATGATGTTTTATGTTGTAATTTCTGATTTGTGTCAATTTTCATGAGTAAGAAGTTCTCACCACTCCTTTGGTGTATCACCCTTATTAGTTTAGTTTTAATTTTTACATTTTTATCCTGTCTCCTTACAAATTAGGATAAAATTAGGATCACGAACCTCTGTAGTTGTGTAAACAATAGATCTAATCGGAGGAGTTTAAGGAACCAACCTCTAATCTAGAGATTCCTCTCTTATCTTGCAAGTCCCACACTTGGAGAGAGGTTTGATGTTGTGCAATCACCTTTGGATGCCCTAAACATCAACTTAGAACCTTGATTTGCATCGAGTCTGCTGCTGATTTGCAACAACGAGTTTGTTCATTCTGATTTCTTGTTGTTATTTACAACAATTTTCTTTTTCACACCAAACCTTTTCCAAGGCCCCCTTTTGGGTGCGAGAGATGAAGAAGAATTGGTAATCTTCTTCCTTATCTCTTCCTATGAGCAGAAATTTCTCTTAATTTTTGTTCTGTCTTATTGTCTTTTTGACAACTCCTTCCATGATGGTTGGGTGTGAACATCCACTTTGCCACCAATGATGGGATTTAGTCCCATTATGAACTTTCGTATTACGAACTTCTCGTCGGCAAATGCTGCGGCACATACTTAAGGAGTTTAGTAAACCCTTCCCGATGATTCATCACCGTCGGCCTTCCTTGTGACCAGTTACGAAATTCAATCATTTTCCTATCAAAATAGAGTTGAGGCAGCCACCGTTGCCTAAAGTAACCCTTGAATTGATCCCAAGTTATTTACGATTCGACATGATATTCAACTCAACCTTATGGTTGTCCCACCATGATGATGCTTCATGAGAAAGGTGATATGCTCCCCATATCACTTTGGTCTCCTTGGAGAAGTTTCTTGTGCAAAGTACTTCTCCATTTCACCGAGCTAATTCTCGGCTCCATCCCCAAGGTTGTTCCATCAAACTTTGGAGGACTTATTCTCTTTATGTCATTTATAAGTTCAGCTACTAATCTTGCCCTTTTATTTTCGGGATGATTAGGAGCATTCGCATTCTATTATCAACACCCGGATTCCCTCCATTGGTGTTGTCCACGGAAGGTGGATGATCATTTATATCAGCTTCTTCTTCCTCATCTTCATTACCCATTGGTATTATTCCAAAGCAGTCAAACGATCTCTCGTGTCTAGTAGGGCGATAAGGATTTCATCCGACTTTTTTGAGTAGTGCATTTGCTTCTCCACTCGGTAGCGGGTTGTTTCGCAGCATTTCTTCTTGTTTTGACCATTTTCTGTTCAATAAGAAAATGTAAATGTTATTAAATTGTGGACTCATTAGGTCGAGAGCTGCGACCTTGCTCACGATGCAAGATGTAACATCCCCATTTTAAGAATCTTTGGAACAAGGGAATCTTTTTATTTAATACAACGTTCACTGTTATGAATTATATAATTCAAACACATGTTCAAGTTTTAATAATTGTTCTCTGTCGAATTAATGTAGTTTTGATCACACAATTTCCTTTTAAAACTAATGTTCTCTGTTCACATATTTGCGATATGGAACACACATTGATGTCATTGATCATATACTTGAGATACCATATGTTGTTGTAAATGACTCGAAGAACTACCGACCTCCCACTTTATGGCTCGGAGTTTCAGCGATCTCTCATTTCATGACTCGGTGACTTACCGATCCTTCATGTTAATTTATGCATAGTATAATGAATATACGAGGGTTGTTGTTGTAAATCAGCGGGACCCCTAGATGCAAATCAAGGTTCTAAGTTGATGTTCGGGGCATCGATGTGATTGCACAACATTGAAACCTCTCTCCAAGTGTGGGACTTGTAAAAATGAGAGAGGAATCTCAGTTAGAGGCTGGTTCCTCAAAATCCTCGATTAGATCTATTATTTGCACTGCTGCAGAGGTTGAGATCCTAATTTTATCCTAGATTGCGAGGAGACAGGGGATAAGAGATGCAAAAATTAAAACTAAACTAATAAGGGTGATACACAAAGGAGTGGTGAACATTTTTGCTCATGCAAATAGACACAAATCAGAAATTGCAACATAAAACATCATGCACGAGGTTGATAAGTTGTAATCAAAGGTTTGAAATGAAACAAACAACACATCTACAAAGGACTAAAAGCATTCAGGCACTGTATTGTGATTTTCAACATCAAAATCCTTGCATTCCAACACAAAGAGGTAGAAAAGTGTTCTGATCCACTGAAAAGGTCGATCCTTCAAAAAATCACTTCTTGAAGGTGAAAATAGAAGCTTGCTTTATGCAAAAAAGTGTTCCTCCTTTGAAAAATGAGCCAAATCTGGCTTTTACAGTGCATGGGTCGAGCCCAGGAGAGAGAAAATGTGAAAAAACATGGGAGCCATTCCCCATTGACCAAAATGCATTAAAAATAGCATGGAGGTCCTTACAAACCCATTCCCTAACATTTTTGACCATCTTTGGAGAAGAATCGACCCATTTTGCATTAAAATTGGTTGTTGAAACATCAATTCTGTCCATGGGCGCGTACCAGAAGTGTTTTTTGATTTTCTCCCTCCAAACTGAACCAAATTTCAAAATTGACCATGGAATTTTGTAGATAATTTCACCAGCTTTCCATTGATATAAAGAACGTAATAATTTGAGCTCTAGATTGAAAGTTATGGCGATTTGAAGTTTTAGAGCAAAAAGCAGGCCAAAATCGGATCGCGGCCAAAAAGTTTGAATTTTTACCCATTTGGTCTTTGGAACATTTTAGAAATTTTCCCCATGCTCCACCTGCTGCGGGTGCCACATGGCACGTTCGATTGGAGTGCGGGCCCTTCACGACCATTTTTCCTTCGGGTCGCTTGGTGTTTTTTCCCTTGGACACGTGGCGGCTCTGATTGGTGCGGGCCTTCAGGGAAAAATTTCACCAAAACTCATTGAGCCATAACTTGAAAAATACATGGAGTTAGGAGGAAAAATTTACCTTTCTAGAAAGGCGAGAAAGAGCTCTATCAATGGTGCCATTTCTATAAGGTTTTGAGTTCTGGAAAATAAAATATTACATTTGAGGCACAAGAGAAGGAAAGATGTAAAGGAGTTAGCCACAAAATGAGCGGGGGCACATTTGGATAACGAGGTTCTTTTACCGTTTACGGTTATCGAAGTGATCCATTTAAGAAGCCTATCGAATATACATTCTTGATATTCATCGGCATCTGCATCTTAAACTAGGTGATTAAGATAATGCAACCAACACTTGCGATACTTTGGCCAAATATTTTCACATGCTTTGCATGATCATATTCCTAGATGTGATACACACCAATGGAATACGTCCTTCACCTCACTTCATCTGTTATCTAGAATGGTCTTTCCTGGTCTCTACCAGTCCTTCCATTTAAGGTCAAACTCTAACCTCAACTAGCTTGATATGAGCGAGGATAGGAAGTTACTCATGGTAACTAAAGATACGCGAGACATACGGTTTCATTCCTAGGCGACTCCATGTGTCTAGTTACCTTTAGTCCTCGAGTCACTCGTATACGTGATCACATTTCTATCTGACCCAAGAACTTATTATCGACTTATGTAAACTTGATGATTTAATTCGGAAGGGCATTGTAATATGTCGGCTATAACATTGTGTCGTCATGAAGGCCCCGCCTTCACGAAGACACCATATTATGGTGGCGTATGTCAATTTCCTTCGGAATCCTCTCATCGGTACACATCAGCTCAATTGTGATTTGGTTATAATCTTAGTATTTAAGATCAACTTTCAGCAGCCATGTTGATCCTTTATCCTTGTTCTTGTTACAGTTGTATGTAGCTAAGAGAGACTTAATCCATCTTCTAGCTTAATACGCATCTCCTCCTTCATACCGAAGGGTTGCATATTCACTTCTTGGTTCCTTTCTTATTCTTTGGACTAATCAGTCCATTATCGATAAACCTAATAAGTTTAACCTATTAAACTTAACCAAGTTTTCCACAACTGTAAACAAATTCAGAATTCCATCTTATTAGACGTCATTTAAACGAGGTCTAATTCTAAATGAATTTATTCATTTATCCTCCTTAACCTTACTTAGTTAAGGTCTGTTAACAATAGATATGATTTCCCATATCTTTATTTTCTAAATTTAAACATTCGAGGCTATTAACGGAGTCTGAATACAAGGTTTGGCTGCCCCTAAGTTATTTGATATCCCTTAGCTTTCAAACTAATCCGAATACCTTCCAATTAGGATTTTGTGTTTATCTAAATCTTTTTAATGTCAATTCAAAATTCATCTTAACCCAAGTATGAACTAATTACACATTTCAACATAAAAGTTGCATTCAGGTAAAGAATAGATGTTATTTCCTTTTAAATTCATCCATTAACATTTGAATAATTCCAAGTCAAAGAATAATGTTATAATCTCAAACTTATTCAACAATATCAAAGCGATACTGATTATTGAAAATATCACACTTTTACTTGTATTCATCCATCATATTTACAATCTATACATTTACCAGTCAAATGAGTGGACTTTGTTTATATCAAACAACATTCTGACTCATAAAGATAGAAGAATGTAACTTCTTCCTTTCTCATTTCCTCGTGGAGGAGTAATAGCTATCAATACAATCCATCTTTAGTTAATCAAAGAAGTATCGGAAAACAACCATGTCTTCATTCATACTCAAGTTTCATCTACAAAATTACTTGCAGGTCGAGTTCATTGGCTGAGCATATTAAGCACTTGTCTTTAAAATGAGGTGCTTTTAATTAAGCGTGTCGATAAAATAACCTGCTTTTATGAAACGTTAATATGAACATCATTCAAGAATTAAATACCAAAAAGGATGAACAACATATCAACTCAATCATCGATAACCCTCCTAATCGGACAAAGGATTACGCCTATTTCCCAAATAATTATTACAAGAATTAATTTCCTTCAACGGTTCAGTTACAAACATCTGCAGAACTAAAAACACAACTATGTAATTGCTGTTCTAACATAAATGTTATCAATTCCATTCTCTTACAATAGTTGTGAATTCAAAAGATAGATCTTAACTAAAATCTAAACTGAATTATTGTCCCTTCCTTCATACTGACTCATCTAATTTCAAGCAATCAAAGCGCTGAAGAGAACAAGTAAACAACAATTAAATACGATACTTAACCCAAGCGATGCGAAATTCGTTCCATAACAATTATAGATTTCCAATTGTATGAGAGAAAAATGATCATTAATTCAAATTATCCATTCACACTCTATTTCTTTTCCTCATAGTTGTACTAGAATTTTTTAATCAAACGTGATATCAATCAATGATAATGTGAGTCAAAGAGAAATAAACGAAAATCAATAATAGAATATAAAGGAGCAAGATCATATCACCTCTTCTTACTTGTCTATCCAAATACGTCTTATTTAGAGTAGACATAATCCAATAGTATAATTCATTGAGTAGTATATTCGATAATTGAAAACTACTATTACCTTTCCAAAAAAGTTCACCAAAGTTCATTGCAGTAATTGGTCTATAAACATTAGTACCAAAAGGACCTATAACGCAATCATTTCCTTTTAAACATTTCACTCTCTGAGACATTCACGTCTTTATAACATGCAAGAGTGTACTGTGACTACAACCAGTCACACTTTCATCCTAATAATGAGAGTTTTCACTTTCAATGACAACAAGGAATAATTCCATTCATATTCTATTCTTAATGAAAATGATGAAAGGTCCACAATCCTTAAAAATATATAAATATATATATCCTTGAGTTAAAGCAAGACACAATATAATTTGCATGCTCTACTCAGTCTATTATATAGAGTGATTTTCTATTCCTCATCAGATTAAAACTTCCTTCCAAACAGTCCTATATTAATACCAAGAACAGCAGGCAGAATACCATATCAAATTAGTACAACAAAGTAAGATCTACTGATAATCTTCTTGTCCCCCAAGGAACCCGTGTTTTATGCAATAAAAAAAAACATCAAGGAATTATAACTCACATAATAGTCTATTAATATCACCATAGCTTTGTTTTCCCAAGCGTTTCCACACCTATTTGAGCGTAGAAATACAATATTTGCATAACAATGCCTTTATCAATGCAAACCCGCATAGGGTAATAGATGCGCAAACAAGTACAGTCAAAACAATCTCAGCAATGAAGCCAAATCTCATTTGTTTCATTCATTTACGAAACACTAAGCCATGTTCGTTTTTGATGTGATTCGAGACTAGAAGATCAAACCACATCAAAATGCACAATAAAATCCTCTTTCCCATTACCTTGATTTCAAAGCAAAAGCAAAGAGAAAACATAATTCATTAATGATTTCAATAAGAAGAACAATCATTTTCTTCAAACACACGATAATACCCAAGTCGTGTTCATTCTTTTAAGGACAGTTCAACAGACATACAAATCATCTCATCTTTTCATTTTCACAAGAATGCTCGAACTCAGAAGTGATATTTATTTAGCTAATGTATTTATTAACACAACCCCAAATGGTAATAAAGCAAATACCCAACACTGTCGAAACGAACCACACAGCAAGGACAGTGTATTCAACTTAATCATTATGCAAAGAATGCTCAAGCCGCGTACAACAAAATAAAATGACTCAACTCGAAATCATCTCAACGTGACAGCCAAATCAAATAACCAAAACCCCTATCATAAGAGCGGGGTTGTTTTAATGAGACTATTAAGCAAAAGCAAGCGGTTTAAGGAGAAGGGCTTAACATGCCTGTTAATTTTTCTTGTGGCTCAAAGAAAACTGTGCCCACTGGAGTTGTTTCTCTCCACGACGTCCTCGGCCAGGCTTTCCAACTAGTCACTAACTTCCACAGGCTTAAGAATAGCCTTTGTTTTTCCAAATAACAGAGATAATAATCAAAACACAGCTGGTTCGATAGAACCAGGGAGAAACAAAATGCGAGAGCAACTAAAATCCAAATGCACACACCAACAAACAAGTTTCCTTTTTCCTCTATCCTCTTTCCAAGGCAAGCTGGTCGCTAAGTCCAAGATAATTAATGCATTGAATGCACTACCTTTCCTCATTCCTCACGCCACCACCGACTCGGGTTGGTGAGTTTCCAAATTTCAAATTTGCATATAAATTCCATTTAGTTTCTAAGCTAGTTAGACGCCTCCAACTTTTCTTTGTTCCCGCCAAACTTGGTGCTGTACATATAAGGACTTCATTTACTGTCCCATTAAATTTCCTACCTCCCCCTTATCCTTTCCATCCACATGGGTCTATGCGTCCCCTTCCTTAGGTTAGGATTAGTTTAGGATTTTAATAGTCCATATCTAGGTCATTCGCCTAGTTCATAGGTTAATGGAATTTATATCTATTTTCTCCTTTATGAAATCTAAAATCCATATAGGATAGTAGTTAGGGTATAAGATAAAACTTAGGGGTAGGTTAGGGTTTAATCCCTAATATTTAATTAACTAGTTTCCATATCAAGTCTTTCCACTTTGTGACCATATTCAACATTAAGCGAGGAAATTTCGTCCTAAGTTCCGCGTCCTGTGCCACTTGCATCAGGCCCTTATCATCTTACGATGTCTAGCGTTATAAGCGTGTGTGGTTCGAGAATCGAAGCTTTTCATTAGCATCTACGTGCGGATATTCATACACGAAATCAGTCTTTGCGACATTTATATCAACCTTGATCTGGTTTAAAAGTAAATCGACAAAGTGATCATAAGAAGGCCACATCATACCTTGGATCAATGGAATTGATTCGAGGTGTGTTGTCAATCAGAGAATAGAGTTCATCAAGCATACGACAAGTCTGTTGTCTCATTAGCAATCACACAAGCAATAATAACTTCTGTCCCAAGTATCAAGTTACAACAAACAAGGGTCAGTTAGCAACACATTCCTCTAAGATCAAAAGATGTTTCTTAACATATTTATCTTCATTTCTGCAATTACAACATCATGAAAGGTAATTACCATGATAACTTACAAAAATCAAGGCGTTACGGTGTGGGTGTGCGCGTGCGTGTGCGCGTGTGTGTGTGCGTGCGCGTGCACGTGTGTGTGTCCATATGTGTGTGCGTTTAGCTATGGGTATGTGTGTGTGTCTATGCGACCATCTACATCCGCGTGTGTTTACATATGTGTGTGTGTGTGTGTATTTGTGTGTGCGTGTGAGTGTCTATGTGCATGTGCATGTGTGTGTGTGTGTGCATATGCATGTGCATGTGCATGTGCGTGTATGCGTGCATGTGCACGTGTGTGTGCATGTGCATGTGCGTGTGTGTGTGTGTGTGCGCGTGTGCGTGTGTGTGTGAGTCTACGTGTAAGTTTGTGTGTGTGTGTTTGTATGTGTGTGCGTGTGTGCGTGTGGGTGTGCGTGTGTGTGTGTGGGTTGAGCATGTGTGTGTGTGTGTGCGTGCGTGTGCGTGTGTCTTTACTTATGTGCATGTGTGTGTGCGTGTGTGTGTGAGTGCTTGTGCGTGTGCGTGTGCATTTATGCATGCATGTGTGTGTGTAATTGTGTGTGTGTGATTACGTTTGTGTCCATGTGTGTGGGCATGTCCGTATGCGCACGCGCGCGCGCATGTGTGTATGTGTGTGTGTTTGTGTGGGCGTGTGTGCGTGCGCGTGCGTGCGCGTGCGTGTGCGCGTGTGTGTGTGTGTGTGCACACGCGCGCGTGTGTGTATGAGCATATGTGCGTGTGCATGTGTGTGTGCATGTGTATGTGTGTGTGTGTGCGCTTGTGTGCTGTGTATGTACGTGTGCGTGTGTGTATGCGTGTGAGTGTTTGTGTGCGTGTGCGTGTTTGTTTTTCGTGTGTATACGCATGTGCGTGTTCGTGTGCGTGTGCATGTGCGTGCATATGTGTGTGTGTGTGTCTGCGTGCATGCGTGTGTGTGTGCGTTTACGTCTTTGTGCGTGTGTCTACATGTGTCTGCGTGTGTGTGTTTGTGTGCGTGTGTGCGTGTGCGTGTGCGTGTGCGTGTGCATGTGTGTGTGCGTGTGCATGTGCGTGTGCGTGTGCGTGTGTGTGTGCATGTGCGTGTACGTGTGTGTGGGGGTTGTGGGTGTATGTGTGTGTTTGTTTCGTGCGAGCTTGTGCATTCGCGTGCGTTAACATTTGTGTGCATGTGCATTTGTGTGCGCGTGTGCGTGTGCATGTGCATATGAGTGTATTTGTGGTTGCGTGTGTGTGCTTGTGCGTATGTGTGTGTGTGTGTGTGTGTGTGTGTGTGTGTGTGTGTGTGTGTGTGTGTGTGTGTGTGTGTGTGTGTGTGTGTGTGTGTATGTGTGTGTGTGTGCGCGCGTGTACGTCCGTGTGCATAGATGTATGTGTGCGTGAGCATGTGCTTGTGTGGGGGTTGTGTGTGCATGTGTGTGTGTGTGTTTGTGTGTCTGTGTGAGCATGTGCATCCACGTGCGTTAACATATGCATGTGTGTGCGCGTGTGCATGTGTGTGTCTGTGTGCGTGTGGCTGTACGTGTGTGTGTGTGTGTGCGCATGTGTGTATGTCCATGTGCATGTGCGTGTGCGTGTTCGTGTGTGTGCCAGTGCGTGTATGTGTTCATTTGCGTGTGTTTACGTGTGCATGTGGATTTACGTGTGCGTGTGCGCGTGGGTGCGTGCGTGTGGCTATGCATGTGTGTTTGTGTGTGTGTGCATGTATGTTTGTGTGTGTGTGTGTGTGTTTGTGTACGTCCGTGTGCATATATGTATGTGTGTGTGCGTCTCACGCTGTGTGTGTGTGTGCGCGTACGCACGCGTGTATGCGTGTGCGTGTGCATGTGCATGTGCGTGTGTGTGCTCGTGTGCATGTGCGTGTGCATGGGTGTGTGTGTGTGTGGGGTGCTGTGTGTGTGTGTGCGTATGTGTGTGTGCGTGAGCATGTGTGTATACGTGTTTGTGCACGTTGTGCGTTTGTGTGTGCATGTGCGTGTGCTTGTGCATGTGCGTGTATGTGTGTGGGTGTCGGTGTGTGTGTGTTTGTGTGTGTGGGTTGTGGTCATGTGTGTGTGTGTGTGTGTGTGTGTGTGTGTGTGTGTGTGCACGTGCATGAGTGTGTGTGTCTGCGTGCGTTAACATATGTGTGTCCATGTGCATTTGCATGTGCGTGTGCGTGTTTGTGCGCGTGGGTGCGAGCGTGTGTCTGTGCATGTGCATTTGTGTGTTTGTGTGTAAGTACATGTGTGTGTGTGCGTGTACGTGTGTGTGTTTGTGTGTGTACGTCTGTATGCATATATGTATGTGTGCGTGTGCGTGTGTGTGACCGTGTGCGTGTGCGTGTGTGTTTAGGTGTGGGTATGTGTGTGTGTGTGTGTGTGTCTGTGCGAGCGTGTATGTCCACATGCATTTACATATGTGTGTCCGTGTGTGCATGTGTGCGTGTGTATGTGCATGTGCATTTGTGCATGTGTGCATGTATGTGTGTGTGTGTGTGCGCTCATGTGTGTGTGTGTGCATGTACATCCGTGTGCGTATATGCATGTGTGT